>LCWF01000020.1:0-15174 GCA_001006345.1 Phaeomoniella chlamydospora | reverse complement strand
AGCAAAATTTAAAATAGATATATAACTTATTAAACCTATTAATATATATAAAGCATAAGTAGTTACAATACCTGTACTTAAACTGTCTATATTATTACTTAATTTACTTAAGAAATTTTCTAAACCAAAAGGACCAAAACGTTCTACTGAACCTTTATCCATAATTACAGTAGTTTGTCCACCTAATGTTAAAATTCCTTCAGTAATATATTTATTATAATAATGATCTACCATGAAACGTTGATTTAAAAATCCGTATATATTATAACCAATAGTACTAAACTTAAAGTTTATAAGTAAATTAGGTACAAATTCAGAAAGAACTATATAAATAGTAAATAGGGAAATAGTAAAGAAAAAAGGTAATAATTTAAAGAAAGTAGGTACAGCGAATTCAGTATCTAATAATATTTCATGATTAGGATGTATAAATAAGCTATTATCTGAAAAGAAATCTGAACCTAAACCCACATAAATATCTTTAGTTATATAACCGAAAAATATTGAAAATACAGCTAGTATAATTAAAGGTGTACTCATAAAAATATCACCTTCATGAGCAGCAGTTTCTTTTTTATAATTAACTAAAGGACCATTAGGATTACTTAAGAAAGTTAAGTATAAGACTTTTGCTGAATATAAAGTAGTAAACATTGCACCTATAGTTGCAATAAAATATATTATAATACTAGAATAATCTGATTTACCAAAAGCGGATTCTATTATTAAATCTTTTGAATAAAAACCTGTCATAAAAGGTATAGCTACTAAACTTAAAGAAGCTATTAACATAACAGAATAAGTTAAAGGTAAATAATAAATTAAACCTCCATATTTTCTGAAATCTTGATTATCAGCTACAGCATGTATCACTGCTCCTGCACCTAGGAATAATAAAGCTTTATAAAAGGCATGATTTATTAAATGAAATAATGCTATATTATATGATGATAAACCTATAGCTATAACCATCATACCTAATTGCTTTTATACTGTTTTTAGTATAAATGGACCATTTCTTTATTAATCTTGATATTTTTCTCATTTATCTTTAAATTTAATTCATTCATTAAATTTTTGTATTTCTTTACTTTCTTTATTTATTCTTAATGTATAAAAATCTTTTATTAAATTAACCCTTTTCATTTTTTCTGTTTTTAATGGATACTTAATAAAATAATTTTCTATTAAATTAAATAATTCAGCTTTTCTATAGATAATATATTTAAATGCTTCTATTTTTGGACTTAATATATCTATTCTTCCTCCATATAATGCTATTAATGGTTCTAATATATATTTATTTTTCTGTGTTAGACTTATAAATACTTGACCTGATAATTCACTATAATAAATAGATCCATCACTATCTATAAATCCACTTAATCATCCATTATTATAAGTTAATGGTACTGGGTATTTTAAATTTATATTATATTTATTACATAATTTATTCATTTGTAATAATCTTGCTGGATTTCTTATTAAACCATTTATATCATTTATTAATAAAATTAAACCTTTTTTATGTCTTAATTTATATCTTACAGCTTTAGCATTAGAAATGGGTTTTATTGTTCCACCGTATTTATGTTTTATTTCATACAAGACTTTCACATCTCTTACATCTATAGTTATTTCAAAACTACTGTATCCTTTTTTAGTTAATATAAAATATCCATCTCCATCAATTAAACCAGCTAATCACTGATTAAACAATAAATTTTTATTATCAAATAATTTATTAACTAATGTTGTAGTGTGAATATTTCTAATACTAAATAGATTAGAATAATGAAAAATATATGATATATTATATAAATAAGATATTAAATATAAATACTTTATAAAGATAAATGATTTTTTTATAAAACTAAATATTATTAATTTTATGAAGATTAATATCAAACGTATGGCCTCTGAGATTCCTACTAACTTACTTATAATTTTAATCTTTCATCTTACTGACAAAATTACAAATAATAATATGTAATTGTACAATCAATTAATGAGAGATGAATTAAAAAGACTAAAACTAATATGATTAAATAAATAATCATGAGCTTTGGTTATCTGCGAATTAATCATAAAGACTTCTACGCATATAGTTTGATACCTAAATGTAATAGAATGAGTATTACATTTTCGAGCCAATTGACTCATAGTTGAATAAGCTATAACTTTTTTTATATCTTGTTGGAATAAACCTATTAAAGAACTGAATACAGTAGTAATACCTCCTATTCATAAACAAAGCATTAAAACAGTAGTACTATATTCTATTAAAGGGCTACTACGCATTAATAAATAAACTCCTGCTGTAACCATAGTAGCAGCATGAATTAATGCACTGACTGGTGTAGGACCTTCCATAGCAAGAGGTAATCAAACATGTAGTCCAACTTGTGAACTTTTTGCCATAGCACCTATTAATAAACATATACCTATTATAGTAATTGCATTTTCACTATAATAAGGAGCTAATGAAAATACTGTATAATAATCTATATTACCAAATGATCATAATATGGCGAACATACCTATAGTTAATAAACAATCACCTACTCTATTTGTTAAAAAAGCAGACATAGAACTTTGATTGGCTGCTATTCTAGTAAACCAAAAACTAACTAATAAATAAGAACAAACTCCTACTCCTTCTCAACCTACAAACATTAATAAGAAATTATTAGCTGTTACTAATATTATCATCATAAAAGTGAATAGACTTAAATAACTAAAAAATCTTTGGTTATGTGGATCATGACTCATATAACCTATAGAATATATATGTACTAAAGATGATACGATTAATACTGGTATTAACATAGATACAGTAAGAGAATCAAAACTAAAACCTCAAAAAATGTTAAGATATTCAGAATCTACTCATCTAAATAAGTTAATAACAACAGGTCTATTTTTAAAACCTACTTCAAAATAACTAATTATAGCTAATATTGTAGTAGTTATAACACATGTACATGTTATTAATTGAGCACCTGTTACTCCTACTTTTCTACCAAAAAAACCTGAAACTATCGAACCTAATAAAGGTAAAGTAATTAAAGCTAAATACATTAATAATTAATAGCTATACTTCCTCTTAATCTATAAAAAGCAACTAAAATACCTAAACCTATCGCAGATTCTGCTCCTGCTATAGATATTATATAAATAGCAAAAGTTTGACCTAAAATATCATCAAAACTAAGAGATGTTATTAATACTAAAAATGTTATAGATAATAACATTATTTCTATAGAGATAAGTAATAATATTATATTCTTTCTATTTAAAACAAAACCTAATATACCAATTAGGAATAAAATAATGGAAAATTTCACAGATATATTTTTATAGAAAAAATTATGGATTTTGGTATTGCATTTATTAAATAACTAATAAAAGTATAAATTAAGGGGGGAAACCTTGATTTGAACAAGGATATACTGTGCCACATACAGCTGTTCTACCTTTAAACTATATCCGCCTTTATGTTGGAGCGATTCGAACACTCATAGCTAAACACCAAAAATTCATGACTTACCTATTAGTCTACAACATATTATATTTATATAAATATAATATAGATGACAAGACTTGAACTTGCAAAGTTATAAACCATCTCGTCCTAAGCGAGACCTGTATACCAGATTTCAGCACATCTATTTTGCTCGAGGTAAGACTTGAACTTACAACCTAAACATCTTCAGTGTTCCGCTCAACCAATTGAGCTTCTCGAACTATAGGAATAATGAGGAATCGAACCTCAAAACTATGATCTGCAATCACGTGGTAAACCTTTTACCTATTATTCCTTAATATAAAACCAAGAGCACTTAGATTTGAACTAAGACCAGGAAGTTTGAAGCTTCTTATTCTGCCATTAAACTATACTCTTATACATTAAATATGTACGGAAAGAAGATGATTCGAACATCTAGGTGTTTTCACACAATATTTAGCAAATATCTCGCCTTACCTATAGCAACCTTTCCTTAGCGAGTTAGACCGGCTCCGACCCGGCATCTATTTCCTCGACAAGGAAACCCTTTACCTATTAAGTTACTAACTCGTTTCGGATTATTATGATTCGAACATAACAAATCCTCAACCCAAATGAGGCGCCTAACCACCTGGCTCTAATCCGGAGGTAAAAAACTAATATGTTATCAATAAATGTATTAATAACACGTTAGTTCTTATTAATTAAAATTGTTTTAGTATATATAAACTAATCTATTTATATATTAGTTTAGTTTACTACTTATAGAGAAAAACTAGTTAGTTTTTCAGTGGTATACTTTAAATAAAAACCTGTTTATTTTTCAGTCTATATTCTCAATAAATGAGGTAAAATTTACTAATGTATTAGTCTATATCCTCAAGATATGAGGTAAAATCAGTAGGTAAATCATCTATGAAATCATTAGTAGGAGTATTACGACTTTTTTTAGTTGATGTAATTTCATGTGCTTCCTCTATGTCATCCATTTTTCTTTTACCCTTGTTTTTTGATTCTTCTGCATCTTTTAATGTAGAAATATAATCTTTTCTTAGCTTAGATCAATTAGAACCATTACTTCTAATTTCTTCTTTTATATAACTATATACTTCTTTAAAAGAACTGTAGGCAGAAATATTTAAATCTGAACCTCTTGAACTACTTTCTGAATTATTATTTGTTTCTGTATCATTACTACTTGAAACATTACTTGAAATATTACTTCCTGAAGCACTATATTCTGAGTAACTCTCTTCTGAATCACTGCTATTTCCATCAAAAAAAGATCCATAATTTTCTTTTATGTCTGTAATATTTTTAAATTCCTCTTCTCTAGGAATTTTTCTTTCTCTTATTGATTCTTCTACTGTTCTTATAGCCATTTTACATTTTTGTAATTCGACTTTCAAACATTTTCTTTCTTCTGATAGTTCAGTTAATTCTTTATTTATAGATTCTGTTTCATCTAAATCCACATGAGTATCTATTTTATTTTTTGTAAAAGTTCATTTAAGAAAATCTTTATAAAAACTGGTAGTCAATAAGTCACGTTTTTTTATTTCTTTTTTATGTCTTGGAAATTGTTCTATCTCTTTATTATCTTGATTTTCTTCTGTGCTATCTTGATTTTCTACTGTACGAAATGGAGTACTAGTAGAAAATAATTTATTTGAACAAATTGAAAATTTATTTAATTTATGTATATTATTTTTTAAGTCTCACATTTTTTTTAATTTCTATTTGTTCTTTGTGAAATATAAATAAATATATATGGAATATAAATTTATATTTCTCTTTCCTTTATTGGAAAATCTGATTTTACTACTATATTTTTTTAATTTATTGGAAACATTAGGAATTGAACCTAAATTAACGATATGCAAAATCGTAGTTTTGCCATTTAAACTATATTCCCGTTTCCCTTTTATTTGATTTTTATTATAAAGTTTTCAAAAAAGAGATAATGAAATATATTGAGTTTATTTCGACGTATTACCGTTGTTAAACGTGATATAATAAGCGTAGAAATTTTTATCCGAAGAACGAGTCGAACGTTCACGATGCTAATCAACAAAGCTTAAATTTGTCCTGTCTACCTATTCCAGCACTCGGATATAAGGCCAAAGTGAATCGAACACTTATCTAAACCGTCATGAGCAGTTGGCTCTACCAATTAAGCTATAGCCTCTATTTTTTTGCGGCCCAAGGACTTGAACCTTAATTGCCAGATTATGAGTCTAAAATGTTACCGTTACATTAAACCGCATTTCGATAAATATTTTGAGAAATAAGTGATTTGAACACCTGACCATTCGTGTGTAAAACGACTGCTCTACCGCTGAGCTAATTTCTCAAATAACCCAGGAGAGGCTCGAACTCTCGCATGTAACAGTGAAAATGTTATGTCTTAACCTACTTGACTACTGGGTCATTCAGCCCGATGTAAGTATCGCACTTACGTCTTCCGATTACAAAACGGTTGCATTACTTTTATGCTAAACGGGCTGGTTTTTTTTAATAATTGATATATTAATATATAGTAATATATGAAATTAGTACTTTATGTCTAAAATAATTAAATATCTAACAACTAAAGCCTATTATGTTTATATAAATATATTAAATATTTATATATAATTCGTAATGTTTTTTTACGAATAAAAAAGTATCTTAAAGTGAACTTTGCACTTATATGCTTTCAGTGCTTATTTTTAATTGACGTAACTTTCCTGCCGTGCTTATATAATTACAGTATTTTTGTGAAAATAGTTGTATTATATAATTAATAATTTCATTTTCTTATATTAATTATTTCTAATTATATATTTAAATTAGTATTATTAATTATATAATAATATATAAACAACAGGTAAACCATAGGTCAACGTACCCAGTTCCTTTCGTACAAGGGGGCCATCTTTATTTTACTTTATTTTCCTCTAGAAGATAGAAACCATACTGTCTCACGACGTATTAAACCCAGCTCGTGTAGCTCTTTAACCGACGAACAGTCGGACCCTTCATGATTCCTGCGTTCATGTGGATGAGCTAAGCCGACATCGAGGTGCCAAACCGCGCACTCAATTTGTACTCTCTTGCGCACATTAGCCTGTTCAAATTTTGTTATCATAAAAGTTTTTCTTTTATTTCCATTTTTTTCAAAATGGTTCAGACTCTTTATTCTTTTATTCTTTTGTTGTAATATTATTTTTGTATTATTTAATATCCACTTATTCATCCTTTTAAACCAAATGATCCTATACGTGTTTTAGATTTTAATTTAGTATATTGCATATTTGATCTTAAATTTCCTCTTAGTAATACTGATGATAAACCTAAGTATGATGAATCTATGTTTAATAAATTACCTTTATAATTTATTTTTGTTATAGATCTTGATGCAGTATGACGTCTTGTTAATCTACCATTAGCTTCTAATCTAATTCCTATAACTTTTTTGTAATTTATCAAATTTAATACTGTTCTTTTTATTGTTTTTTTATTTTTATAAAGATCTTTTAATATTAAATTACTAATATAATCTTTATTTTTATTTATATTATTTTTGTCTATTATTTTTTGTGTTATTAATTTACTTGTTTTATTTGTTTTAGTTTTAATAATTAAATATTTAAGTTTTCTCATTAAGTTTCTTCTATTTCTTCTTATTTTTAATAAAATAGATTCTGTAAAAATATCACTATTTAAATAGAAATATTTTAAATTCATAATTTCAAATTCTATATTTTTATTATAAATTTTCTTTAAAAGAGTACTTAAATAACTTAAATAATTATAGTTAAATTTTGATTTATTAATATATAATAGTTGTTTATATAGAAAGTATGTTTTATATTTTCTTAAAATTTTTTTAATTATTTTTTGATAAAACTTTAAATTGTAGTAATTTAAAAATAAACTTTTATATTTATTAAATAATAACTCATTATTAAGTTCTTTAAAAACTATTAATTTATTTTTGTCTACTATTGTTTGATAATTTTTTATTTTTGATTTAATAAGTAGTAAATTTTCAGTTAATTTTCTTGTCAAAAATAATTTAAATTTTCTTCTTATTAAATATGTATAATTTATTTTTTGTCTATTATATATAAATATAGTAATTATAACTTTATTGTTTGTATGTTTAAAAGTACCATTACTTACATATATTTTATTAGAAGAAAGTTTTTTTAATCTTTTCTTTACATTAGATTTTTTTAATTTATTTTCTAAATTTAATTTATATAAATTAAAATAACTTTTAAGTAAATGTAAAGTTATTTTATTAGCTTCTGGTAATAAATTTAAATAATTATTATTAAAAGTATAAATACTATTATTTCACTCTCTAGTCGAAGAAGGGAAAACCTTAATAGTATTTTTAATTTTCGTAATATAAGATTTAGTTTTGTGTTTAGAAATATTATTATTAATGTATTTTTTATATAAATTTAACAAAATTAGTAGTAAAAGTATAACTAAATTTAGTTATACAAAAATTAGTATTGCACATAAAAAGAATGAAAGCTGGATTCATAAAAATTTAGTCGTTTAACGTACTTTAATAAAGTTTCGCTTCAAATTAACTTAAAAAGTTGTTTTTGAAATTAATCCAGAAAAAACCAAAATTTAAAAATTTGGAGGGACTAACATTAATCCCTAGCGTAACTTTTTCATAACCCAAGACCTTTCCTTACTGTGTCTTGTGATCATATGCCCCGCTTACGCGACTGATGGACTTGTATGTCTGACAGTAAAGCAAGATTAAGCCATTAAACTTTGAAAGTAAATATAAATATCTTAAATATAATAAATACATTATATTTAAAACTATAAAACAAGATAATAAAAATAATGTTTATTTTACGTCTATTTACAATATAGATAAAATCTTACTTAAAAATATATAAATCAAATTTAATTAAATAATAACTGAATAAACAATTTTTGTTTATTTCAAATTAAATATATAATATTTATAATAATTATTAACAATTACTATAAATATAAGCAAATATAAATGCAAAGTTTTACATTTAGAAATTTGGACATACCCAGGTACTTTTTATGGGATCTGTGCCCCGCATAAACTGTCTTCCAAACATTTAATCAAAAAAGAGTAAATAAAGGTGTTACAATTGAGCAAATATAATATAATATATTATAAACTACCTTATACACTAAAAATTCTCATAATCTAACAAAGAATGGTAACAGTAAAGCTGCATAGGGTCTTCTCGTCTATCTAGAGGTATGCAGTATCTGCACTGCAATTCCAATTTCACTGAGCCAATCATCGAGACAGCTGTTGTATCGTTACATCATTCATGCAAGACCGCATTTAACGGCCAGGGTATTCCGCTACCTTAGGACCCTTATCGGTAAGGCCGCCGTTTATCGGGGTTTCCTTTAGAACCTAACTATATTATATGTTAAGCTCATACGTTACCCAGCCGACACGGGGCAGACATCACACTCAATATATCGATTTATATCTTAGCAGAGTGCTTTGTTTTAATTAAACAGTCGTACAACACTATTTTATGCTTCCTTTTTTATATAATATAAAACCCATTAATTTTATAAAATACAAAATGGCACACCTTATCCCGAAGTTACGGAGTCATTTTGCCGAGTTCCTTAATGATTGATAACTCAATCGCCTTCGTATTCTCTACTTGCTTACTTGTGTTAGGTTTTAGGTACGGTCTTTTTTATAACAATAGAATATAGTTTTAGGGCTACTTCTATTATTATAACCTCGATTGAATGCATTTAATATTCAATCTTGATTGACTAAGATTTTCTTGAACTTTTTTCACTAAAAGTCTTTTCTTATTTTCCTTCTCATCGTTACAATGCCCCTTGAAAATAATAATTGATTATTAAGCAAAATGAATCCCATTTCCTCTTTTCCTATATCCACCTTTATAAAGATAAATATACCAATAAATGTACTCTCTCAAAAGGGTTACGTTTTTTAGAGTTTGTATCTCTGGGACAACGATTTAACCAGACATTTACGGTTTTTACCGTTAACTTAGAGACCGATTTTATTAAATTCCATAAGCTTTAGGCGAGCCTTTGCTTTTCGTTACTCATGTCAGCATTATCTCTTGAATTATATGTTTTATCTTTAAAAAATAGATAATTTTTTTATATATTCAATGTTCTGCTACCTCGTTTATATTGTAAATTATAAACGAACAAGGTTTCGGTATATTATTTAGATCCGATATATTTTCGGTGTAATTTTCTTTATAATTTAACCAGTGCTCTGTTACGAGATCTTCAAAAAATGGCCGCTTCTAAGCCTATTTCCTGATTGTTTACAAAAATACATCCTTTATTTCACTTAATAATAATTTAGGAACCTTAGACTCTTGTTTAGGGCTGTTTCCCTTTAGACATACAACCTTATCGTACTATGTCCGATTATTTAAAATTCATCTTAACCCTTCCGAGATCAAATACTCTCCGATAAAATCTTCACGATCCCCCGATGTATACAAATATTTGTTCGAGATCACAGTTCTGTACCTGCTAAGATGTTATTTAAATTACCTACTAATATAGGTTTCGCAGAAAACCAGCTATGCTAGTCAGATTTGTCTTTCACTTACTTACCACCATTCCTCGGATATCTCTACAACGATACAAATTAATCTCTTTAACCTTTTCAGGTCGAGCTGAGATCTTTCTCCCTAAATAGTTTTTACTTTTTACTATCCATTTTTCAGATAATATAGTTTATTTCTTTTTTATTTCATATATTTTCTTTATTAATGTTTTATTTATTAATGCTTTACTTACAGAACTTTTAGTTATATTTAAAGATTTACTAGCCTCTGTTATACTTTTATACTCTTGTATTTTTTCAGTTATAATATTTTTAATTAAAACTGAAGTTTTTCTTGATTCTGTTGCATTTAGAGTAACTAACTTTTTTTTTAGCTAATATTACATCACTTAAGATAAATTCTCTCATCTTTTTTAATGATTCTTCTGTATGTTTGTAACCTAATGTTGATCCAGTTATTTTTACAATATTATATTTAGGTTTTAGCCCTATCTATATATTATTGTTCTTTTTTCACTGCATCTTTTGGATTACAATACTCCAAAATCTCTAAACTGAAGTTTGAAAATCCATATTTTAATAGAGCTCTTTCTAAAAGTCTATTACTTTTTATTAAAGATACTAAACTATAATAAGAATAAAATCTCATACTTAAATTACTGGAACTACCTACATAAGTATTACCATTTATTTTATTAGTTCAAAGATAAACACCTGCTTTATTACGATTACCCGCAAATATTTTAGTTTTATCTATGTCTGCATTTAAATATTTAACTTGTGAATTTATTTCTGTCATATTTTTTAATATTAATTATTATTTGTTGTAGTAACATAAACTATATTATCCTGCACTCTTTCGAATGAGGTTTGACTATATTTTAAGCTTGCGCCAACCACCCTTTAGTCGATGAACTTTACACCAGAATTTGGTATTTAGCTGCGGATTGCCCATTTATTTACATAATTAATCTTGATTTTACTATATCGCGAGTCATTACCTGCGCCCCAAGTTATATTACTATACTTGGTTAGTTAAGATTACTTTAGGGGTTTCCCGTCAATTTGATGATTTAAAGCAAAAGGTTCACTTTTACTTGGGCTTTATATCAACGGCTCATTGTTGATTTGTTACCCGTTCGGACTTTTATAATCCTGATAATGGTAAGATCACTAGCCTTCGGGTCTAATATTAAATACTTATCATTTTTTCATAATTGATTTATCTGGGCGACTTTTGTCACTTGTATTTAATATTAACTTGCTGACCCATTATGCAAAAGGTAAACTTTAACTTTTTTTTTCAGTTATTATAAAGTAGCCTTGTAAAATTACTATTTCTTTTAGTTCCCTCACGGTACTCTCTCTATTGCTTGTAATACCATATTTAGCCTTAGAGGAAGGCTCCCCTTTATTCAAACCGATTGTCCGTTCTACTTTTAGGCTTCTCTACTTTCGTTCTCACTAATTATAGAATCTCGTTTGATTTGTTTTCCTAAAGTTATTAAGATATTTCAATTCACTTTGTTTATTACTTAATTTCTGTTAGTACACACTTTGGTTTACAGCTATAAATCCATAATAATTTCTTTATATACTTTTTTGTATTTATATATTATATTATATATCTTTATATAGTCATCTATATGGATATAACCTATAATTTATTTTTATTTTTATTTTTTCAGTTAATTTTTATTATTTTCTAATACTATTATTTTTTCATAATTAAACATTTGTTTACTATCTATTTTTAAGGCATTTTTTCCTAATTCAAAAGCAAATCCTAATGTTAATACTGAAAAGAATATTAACATAAATATTAGTCCATACAATTCATTAGTATAAGCACTTACTATGTAAGGATATACTAATAATATTTCTAAATCAAAAAGTAAAAATAATAAAGCAAATATAAAAAATGATATACTAAATTGTGTACGATTTTGACCTAAAAATGAATGAAATCCACATTCAAAAGTACTATCTTTTTCTAGATAGGGATTATGTACTGCAAATATAAAGTTTATTGCTAATAATAAAGCTGATATAACAGGTACTATTATTAAAAATAATGTAAAACTTTCCATGTTATGCTTATTTGTTTATTCTTTGTGAAATATAAATTTATATTTCATATATATTTATATATATATATATTTATTTATATTTCTCTTTCCTTTATTGGAAAATCTGATTTTACTACTATATTTTTTTAATTTATACTTCTTTCCTTTATAGAAAAGAATTTTTTTGCTGTTAATACTCTTTTTTATAAAGGAATATAATAATTAGTAATTTACTAATTTATTATATTCCTTTATTGTTCTATAACTTAAAAAGGCTATAGTAACGAGTAGAGATAATCCGTTATCCATTCATATTTGATGTAATTCGATCAACTGATCTACATCGAATAAGGCGAAATTGCTACCACTTGGTCCTGCTTCACTTGAACCATAACTAGAGCCTGAACCTGAACCTGAACCTAAATTAGAAGAACTTGGTCCTGCTCCTAATCCTGAACTAGGACCTTTAGGATCATTAGGTCCAGTAATAGTAATAGCTACTGGTCTGGTTTCATCGTGGTTAACATCCACGTGGAACTCCTGTGATAAATACTCGTTAAACACATAAGGAACATCTCCTGAATACCATTGAGACAACATATCGTTCTCATATACCTTGTTTTTTAGGTTTGAGCCTGCTCTTATGCTTTCTTCTTGTGATCATGTGTAATGAGGAAAATTACAATTATTTGTATCAAATAAGTATGCTATGTTTTTCGATACAAAATCTCCTATACCTTTTTCCAAATCATCTCCTACTTTACAAAGATCAGCTCTACTATGGAAAGTTCCTATATCTGATCTGCAATATAGAGGTCCATTTGATCCTATGTTAGCATCTGAATTTCTATCAGAAGTAATTAATCCAGGTATAGTTCCTGGATGTCCATACTCTTCTGGTCTATCGTATATATCATCATGCTTTATAGGACTATCTGATTTTAAACTTACAGGTTGTGGTTTATTATATGGATCAAAACCTTTTATTTTAAGTGATGACCCTGACCCTGTATTACGACCAGGAACAGTTAGATATGATTCTGATTTATGTAAAGGAGTAGGTACATTATCTGGCATATCTTTAGGTAATTCCTTACCTAAAGTATAGTATAGTAATTTCATACCTAAATCACTTGCTCATGGTCTACTTGGATTGAAATTAGGATCGGATGCTTGGGCTGGTGTTAATTCGGGGTTTTCAGATTTTGGAGATAATACTTCTTTTCCTTTATCCAAAGTAGAAGGTAATACTTCTTTTTCTTTACCTTTTCCTTTGTCTAAAGTAAATGGTAGTACTTCTTTCCCTTTTCCTTTATCTAAAGTAGAAGGTAACACTTCTTTTCCTTTATCTAAAGTATTAGTTGGTCCAGTTTTATCCAATGCAGAAAATTCTAAACCAAATAAATCTTTTTCCTCGTTTTCAAAGTGAGAAAATTGTTTTGTGTTCGGTTTTTTCCCTTTTTCGAAAGGTACTAATTCTTTTCCTGAATCACTACTACTTTTACTGCTTTCAGACAAGGTACGTTTCATACTTTTATTGATTTTTTAATAGTGCAATATAGCGACTGGGGTTCCTATCAGTATATTGCTCTTCGCTTTATTACGCGAAATATAGTTTTACTACCGTATTTATAATAATATAAATATCCAATTTTGTATAATATATATATATTATTCTATATTAAGTATATATTAGTTGGTATAATATACCAACTATAAATACCGCAAGGAATTAGTATAATAAAAGCTATTACAATAGGCAAGAAAATTGTTCAACAGAATAACATAAGTTGATCATAACGTACTCTAGGGAAAGATGCTCTAGCTCAAATAAAAGTAAAAACTAAGATACAAGTTTTAAAACCTAAATTTAAACTATGAATTAAACCTAAAATAAAAACGTTATCAAATATTAATGAAAAACAAGAGAAAAACTCTAAATATCCTCCTATAAATAATATACTAGTTAATATACAAATTAATACAATACTTGCATATTCAGCTAAAAAGAAAAAGACAAATATAACAGCAGAATGTTCTGTCATAAAACCACTAACTAATTCAGACTCAGCTTCTGCTAAGTCAAAAGGCGGTCTATTTGTTTCTGCTATGGATCCTATAAAAAATATTATAAATATAGGTAATAAAGGTATAAAGAAGAATACACTTTTTTGTGCTTCAATATTTATAGTTAAATTCAAATTACCTGTTATTAAAATAATTATTATTATAGCTGAGCTTAAAATAAGTTCATAACTTATTAATTGTGCTGTACTTCTTAATGAACCTAAAAAAGCATATTTAGAATTAGCAGATCATCCAGCTAATAATATACCATATGTAGATAAAGATGATACAGCTAATGAATATAAAATACCTAAATTTAAGTCCGCTATTGTTAAACCAGGACCATAAGGTACAACAGCATAACCTAATAGAGAAAATATTAAAGTAATAACTGGCCCTAAAAAAAATAATAATATATTAGAATGAGATGGTGATACGTATTCTTTCAATAATAATTTTAGAGCATCAGCAAAAGCTTGTAACAACCCATATATTCCTACAGCATTAGGTCCTAATCTACGTTGCATACTTGCCATCGTTTTTCTTTCTGCAACTGTCGTGAAAGCCACTACTAGTAACATAGGAACTAGTACGACCAATACTTCGATAATAGAAGGTATAATATAATTCATTTATAGTATTTAAATATAATAATTTTTGTCATAATTTGGTATTCATTAATTTATAAATTATTATGCTACATATAATAATAAAAAAGCCATCATCAGAGCAAACAAACCTGTTGCTTCGGCAAAAGCAAATCCTAATATTGCATATGAAAATAATTGACCTCTTAAAGAAGGATTTCTAGATACTCCTATAATAAGTGCTCCAAATACTACACCTATTCCTACACCGGCTCCTATTAAACCTGTGGTAGCTAAACCTGTTCCTATGATTCTCGCGGATTGTAAAATAATAATTTTTTTTTGACATTAAATTAGTCT
>LCWF01000002.1:174726-190811 GCA_001006345.1 Phaeomoniella chlamydospora | reverse complement strand
TTGGGCATGCTTTGCCTATAAAGGTCTGCTGTTCGTAACACAATTAGAGTAAAGGTTTACCCTCTATTCATGTTCTTTAATCATACTTACTTATAGTACAGTAATATTTATTACTACTACTAATTTCTTTATATTTTTAAGTAGCGACTTATATTAAGCGTTACGTTATTTAGATTATTTAAGTTTAGAGGCGATTCTAGTAGCAGATATTATTAGTATATATAGAGTAATTTATAAAATACTGCTGTGTTATTATTTATTATTAGGTCTTTAGGTATATATGGTAAGTCATCGATGGGTTTTATTTGCTGGACACGTGAATAATAGTGTAGATTACCGTTCCCGTTCTTGGGTCCCTAGTATGATGAAGAGTTGGGTTTCCACATTTAGAGCGAGGACCGAAGCGCTGCGGCAGGGCTTCGTATACTATATACAGTAGCCCTAGGAAGATGCCAGCGCATGGCTAGGTTTTCAGAGATGCAAGAAGATAAGTGCATTCCAGGGGGGTATCTTCTATACACCATCAGAATATCGGCGCCATCGTCCAAGCCGTAAAGCTCAGTATCCTGTGGCTTTCTAGGAGTAACTGGCATTTGAGAATGCGCTGGCCTTTTCGTGTTCAACGACTATCGATTGATAGTTGCCCAGCACTGCCGTGAGGTCTATTTAAGGACTTCTTGTTGTCCAACTTTGATCGCTTCTTCTTTTCATTACCAATGCTCTATACGTTGGTAATTGCTTTATCTGCTTCCAGAACTGAATATCCTGTGTCTGACCAACTTCAACTCGCAATCCTGATATCACACAAATTTGACGGATTAAGTCCCACCTAGCTCTGAACTCGGGCACGGTACTCATCAAATTCGGATATTCGATACTACAGAGCCAATAAATATGGACAAGTCTACAAGAGAGGGTATCAATACCAGTTTGACCGATCAAAAAACAATTCAACAACTATCCAGCTCAGGCAAGCAAGCCCAGGACACAAGAAAGGCCAATCAGAGGAAACGGGAGGCGAGAGAAGCCCGAGAGGCGAGAGAAGCCCGAGAGAAGGAAGCAAAGGAAAAGGAAAAGGCACAGAGCAAGGGCGGAAAGTAGCTGAGTAACACACTCAGAGCATGATTGGCATGGCAGAGACGCGGGGGCGGCCCGACGTTGGCCTGAGTTTTCAGTATGTCTTGTAGCTTGTTGGGGCGCAACCCCCGATAGCATTATTAACCGAAGACTGGGACACTTCAACATGCCCAGTCGTTCACTCGCTGTGGCCCACTACATACTATGGTATCGATTCACCCCTTCTCCAACTTGCTCCACCCAACCTATTACACCCTCGATTTTTTTCAGCTGTATGGTAATCTATACATATCAATACAATAGTATTTTTGAGTGGGGGTGTTGAATTAATCAGTCTGATACCATAGTACAAGTAGCTTGTTATCAAGAACAATTGGTTTGAGTTGCTGGGATCCGATGAATTGATAAGGGGGAAATTACGGCTGGCTCAGTAGTCCCCGCTGGCAATTAGCATCTGCCATCCGAGTCCAATAACTATTGCCTCCCTCTCTCTCGTTCCGACTCAACATCGTTGCGCACCCTCCGATGGAAACTTCTCTGCCCCTGCTCAAAGGGAGCGTCACTCTTCAAGAGGCTCTGGAAGAAGACAAAGACATCGTTCGAGAATTGAGCTATCCAGAGAAGCGGCTTGATTTCTGGGTTGACCTTTACGAACGTCGTTTCGAAATCGAGCAAATAGTTTCTCGGCACCTCAACATCCCGCGGTCAGCCTTCAGATTGGGAGAAGTCCAAGAGTGGATTCATGGCAGTTTCAACGCCTGTGTACTCATCCACATCGCCAAAACCGCCCAAAATGTGAATGTCCCTCCGCGAGCGGTGATTCGGTTTCCGTTACCATACAAGATTGGGGAGGCATTTCAATCTGGGAATGTCGAAGAGAAGCTCCGTTGTGAAGTGGCTACCTATATCTGGCTCCAGAGCAATTGCCCCGTCGCCCCTGTGCCCCGTTTGTTTGGTTTTGGGTTCCCTGGTGGCAAATCGGTATGCAGTCGGCTCTCATGGGCTTCTACTGTCTGCTAATTGAGACACAGTTTACATCGCTTAAGACCGAGTCGCTCTGGAACCGGCTGGCCTGGTATTTTCGCTACAGCATATCCTGGCTCTCTGGACGTACGCTTTCGCCTTATTCGTCGCACTCGCGTCACCATCTTCTTGACCTTGGATACCTGATCATCGAACACGTGGAAGGAGGCAAGATGCTCTCAGACTCTTGGGAACACCATCGACATGACCCAAATCGAAGGAGGAATCTCTTCCGGGATTTATCTCGAATAATGCTTTGTCTTGCGAAGGTCCCCCTTCCCCGAATAGGCTCGTGGACCATTGATGACAGCGGCATCGTTTCTCTATCAAATCGCCCGCTTACCATTCTGCTCCACGAATCAGAAAACCTTGAGATTCCAACGGGTATACCGCGTGATCTTACCTACACTTCAGTCGAACCATATTTATTGGACTTGATCGCTTGTCACGACAATCGTGTTCGATACCAGCCAAACTCAATCCACGATCAAAGTGACGGGTTAGCACAGCTTGCAGCTCTCACGGCCATGCGAACTCTCCTCTCGAAATTTACGAATCGCCGTTTCCGTCAAGGGCCATTTGTTCTTTCTTTGACCGATATGCATCAAAGCAATATCTTTGTGGACGAAAACTGGCATGTCACAAATATCATCGATCTCGAATGGGCATGTGTTCATCCTCTTGAGATGTTAAGTCCACCACACTGGCTTTCCGACCAAGGCCTCGATCAGATAGCGACTCACCTTGGCGATTATGAAGAGTTGCACAAAGAGTTTGTGGATGCATTCGAGATAGAGGAGTTGACCCACTATCGGTCTGACACCTATACCCGCGTCCTTCGGGATTGCTGGAGGTCTGGAAGCTTCTGGTACTTCCAGGCGTTGGACTGCCCGAGTGCCCTACTCGCTCTATTTCTGGACCATATTCAGCCGAGGTTCGCAAATCTCAACAGTGCTGCCCGGGACGAGTTTAGCCGTGTGCTCATGCCGTACTGGGATTTGAATGCCACAAGTTTTATCTCTTCCAAGCTTGAAGAAGAAGAAGAATACCGCAGTCGGCTTCGGGAGCTCTTTGCGAACGCTTCTGGTTAGGACACACACAATTTACTGTGTCCCTTTTGATTAGGTTGTAACCTTTGACATGAACGGGCCTTGGTCGCTTTTCCTGGCCTATGGATTCATGATGCAAATACCAGAATATTACGAAGACCATCATTCGAGAGCCACTTAATAATCTATTATGATTTGCTAATACTGTCACGGGAAGACTAATCTCCAATAATCTCCAAGAACATGTAAGTTATTAGTATTATATACAATGCAATACAAATATCAATACAAGTAGAGTGCTAGTTTAATACCTTTGTAATAAGAGTATGAAGGATCTGAGTGACACGCCGAGCTCACACTGGACTGTGTACTGTACTTCGGCTGTAACACAGACGTGTGACCTTTCCTACATAACCGCATTCAAGTAGGTAAGCCGCACCAGACACCAGTCTCGGTCACTTAGAACCACCAACAAAAACATTTACTCTAGTCCACTCAAACAATCACCGTGCTCAGGGCGACATCACCGCCTGACTCAAATAGGGTGAGGCTGGGCAGAATCTTGCGCTCTCCACGGCTGAAAACAGATTACTTGTACAACTTTTGCTGACCCCAGAAGATCAATTTTCAACACAAGCTCATCGAAGACAAAGTCGACTCTGTTGTTCAGAAACCAAAGCCCAAGTCAAACATCGAGCGCTTGACGTCACTTTCCTGAATCTTCTCCATTCTTTGCGTCATGTCGCTGGCACCACCGTCAACGATGAGGGAGAGGGCCCTTGGTCTCTCATACAGCGTAAGCTCGAAAAATACTGCGAGAGACAAGACTATGCGATCACGATTATTTCAACTGTCCCGTCCACTTTATGTACAACCCTCGAAACGGACTTTCACAAGCAGGATCTCGAACCCCACTCGCTCGATCCTCTGTCCCAAGCCCTAATACCTCGATTGTCTGGCTCGAAAATAGCGAACAGCAAAAGAAAATGAAGATTCTGGTAGGAGTATTACAAAGGATATCTCAACGATCCTGGTGCAGTCAGGTATGGGGTTTTTCACAGCGCAGGAAGCCTGACAGGTTTTCGAGCAGAGCTCCGAATGCGGCATTCGTTTGAATCCGGAAGACGACAATGTGATAGAGACATGGAATTCTCACGCTGGTACCGTAACTTGCGTCGGCTGTGCCATGGCGCGTTGGATTCCTTTCTCTGCCAATGGGAAGGCTAACAGAGTCTGACAAAGAACACTGCCCAACTCCTCTCTATCACCGTGTCCGTGTTTGTTGAACGCGGAGAGCCATTTCGGTCACCTCCTTCTTTCGAACTCCAAACGTTTTTAGCTTGGCACGAAACATTTCACCACTTGTTTCGTTGGGGCTATGAAATCCACAGTATATCTGAAGCAATGGAAATTTGGAGACATGCTGTAAAGGCCCGTAATGTACTCTACTCCTCGATAGCAAAATCCGAGTAACAATTAACCTAGGTTGCAAATGGATCACCAGATGCCTTAACGTCTTTGATGGATTATGTCAATGTGATAAATTTTGGTACTGCAGTACGGGAGTCTCCATTCAACAGCTGATACCGCCCAATCGCCTGAAAAGTGTTCCAATAACCGTGCATGTCAAAAGCAACCGCTGCAAAGACGGAGCCATGTACGCTCTTCACGTTATCAACCATTAAAAAACAAAAGGTGTCCAGAGTCCGAATAAACATTGAAATCAACAGAGGGGAATAGTTCCTCTAGACATCTCATACAATCCAAGGCGATGACATGGCTCCTGGTCTCCAGATGTCATGTACTCAAGCCAACTCGAATGTTCTCTGAATTCCCTTGAGCACATGGTCCAGCATATTCCTGTTCGATTTCGTCTAAAGCTGACCGCCATTCAAATACCGCCTGATGAAAATTTCCCATCGTTTCCATCGCGCGCTCTTTGAACTGTGCACAGGCGTGGCAAAGTTTCTGGAGACGTGCGATCTCTTCCCGTAAAGCACCGTTCTCTCTGGTCAAGTGCTCAATTCTTTGCGTGGGGGTCGGGGGGCCGATTTGCTTTGACTCCTCAAGCCGTCTGCGAGATGCTTCAAGTGCCACAGTGACCCCTCGATTTCTGGCGATAAGGAAGTCGATGGGTGTTGGGGGGGGAGCCTGGGAAGAGAAGTGGTATGCATTTCGGCGATCATTGTTCATGGTATCTGATTAGGAAATTGGACGTTGAGTGTGGTTCTACCGATGCTCTGAGGAAGGATTTTCAAGGCTGAGGTGAACTTCATTTGAAATGGGGCCTTATTGTTATTTAAGTCGTTCAGGGGACCCTTTCTGGCACCTAACCTCGGCCCCCCATTGTTCGTTAATGCTATAAATAGCCGCGGAGGAGATCGAGCTCATACGGAGTCAGAACCACCAAATGTGATCGAACGGTATCTCTGTGACGCTCACCATCGGCGTTTTGCCTCAGATATACGTGATTTCGATTGCTACCCTCGTCCTCTGAACTCTAGCAAAGAGCGCGCCGGCAAGATCTCGTGGAAACTAACGGCGCGTTCTATTCGTGTGAATTGGGAATGAGCATGGAGTATCAGGAATTTAAGCAGAAACTTAGAAGCAACTATCTCAGTACATACAACGTTATTACGCCAAAGCAGGTTGACCAGCAACTGACAAGTAAAACACAATATCCGATGGGCAACGTAGATGACCACTCTCCCCGTTGATTAGCCATCCGAGTGTCAGCAAATGAATTGGAGCAACTTCAAGATCAACCGTCCAACTTATTGGCACACAATCCTCAAGTCCTGATTCTTGCGCCCAGTCCTGGACTTTCTTGCCCGCTTAATTTTTGCTTGCCCCTCGGGCTTCAGTACTTGAGACTTGTTGCGGTCCGGAGTGGTTCTAGAGGATGGTGACCCTTCCTTAGCCGCAGACGAAGGTAGATTGGTCAACATTGCCTCGTCGTGGCTAGCCAACAGCTCAGGGGCCTCATCCAGGGTCGGCAGATGTGTCGGGGTATCAGGTATAGTCAAAGTACCCTCGAGTTTATCCAAGAATTCGCAAGGCATGCTCACCGGAGATGTGACCGCAATTGCTTCCTGCGAGTTAGCCCTTTCCTGCGTACTGTTCGGCCCATGAAGCGCGGCTTCTAGAGTACGGATCCTGTCCATGGCTTGTTCCAAATCATGGCGTAGAGATGAGTTCTGGTTTGCTAGCGTAGTAGCGGCCAGATCCGTGTTTTGGGCGTTGCTCTTCGCAGCAACATTTGCTTCGCGAGCCTTTTTGAAGGCTCTCTGTGATTGTATGTATGCCGTTTCAGCGTTATGAAGATCCTCCACCAAAGCATTGCGTTGGTCGGATATGCGCTTGGAAGCCTGGAAATGATCCCAACGATCCCGGTCCAGCTCAGCGCAGTACCTCCAAACATCTCCAATTACAGCACGCAAAGATGTGTTGGCTTCAGCTGATTGCTTGGCCACTTGGAATGATGCTTGGACTGCCTGCTGAAGCCGGTTCCATATAGCGTTGACCTGCTGCCCATCCCACTGATTGGAGGGAACGGGTGCTAATGGATTTGGCGATGGACCTTGATCTGACGTGGTGCTATCCTCCTGTAGCGTATTGTGAGTCATTGTCAATTTACCAAGGGAGACTTTTACCATGGCCTGATCCTTTCTAGGTACCTGCGGCTCCATCATATGGCTCATCATTCGTAGATCGACGTTGCCGGGTCTCGATATGGAGTGGCAATGGACGGCGGGTAACTTGCTGAAGCAAAATCTCTTTGAATTGCAGGTACTTGCTTGCTCTGGTGGTTGGACAAGTGCCTATGCAGGAGCATAGAGTTATACCGCTGCTATATAGGCATTTCGACCTGGGAGAATTATCGAAGCAAAATGATTTGGGCGGCAGCCCAGCGTCAACAACGTTCCTCAATCACAACAATGGAACAAATCATATTTCATAGAACCCAAAAAATGAGTCTGCTCCGCTCGCAAAAGGATACTTTATCTGTCCTTCATGTAGTAGGTTGCATGGGTATCAGCGTGAAGGGGGGTGAGGGGTGTGGGGCGGCTAGAAAGTGAGTTCCATTTCAAGGTAGAGGTCAAATTGGGAACTCATGTTCGAGATGCGGAGTCAGCATATCTGAGCCACAAAAGGCCCTCTGGGTTCCTTGAGGACGGGCACTGCAACAGTCCAGGATTGACTGATAAAAATGGAAAAGGCACAGCGATCAAAAAGGGGCCGCGGTTGTTAGCAAAGACAGTATCACGCTGAAAAGTAGCAGGCGTGGTTACCCCTCCAATTTCGTCGAGGTCCGAAGGTCCAAACTTTCTATATTGTGAGCAAGCAAAAAAACTTTCCGATATTGATACCACATCATCCGATACTTTGTCTATAACACAGTTTTCATCATGGAATCCCGACCACAAGACAATCCATACTCAGATCCTTTTCACCTATATTCAGCGAAACCCTCGGCCGATGGCCAACACGTACCTCAGACAGTAGACTATCTCCAGCTCCATTCCGATCTCCCCTTCGATCTTTCCCACGAGGATATTCAAAATGTGCTGGGGAACTTTGATCCACCGAATCCTACGCAAGCCGGGGGTTGCTCTGAAGCTGCTGGTTGTTCCGCTCAATCATCTGAGACCGTGACATCGCTCACTGGCTCGAAGGAGATAATGCTTGTTCTCACCGATATCAAAGAAGGTATATTGGAACTGCAAGCTCAGTTTGGAAACATGAAATCGGAGTTATCCTCGGTCCAGTCTCATTGTGCTGCTTTCGCAAGCGAAATATCGGAAATCAGAAATTTGTATGATGCCTATCTGCCGTTGTACATCAATTTACTAAGATATCACACAGAACGCAAACCTTGAGTCGCGAGACACAAGACTACATTGAACGTCACAGGGCATGGTCTTTACTTCTGAAGAGGGTTGTAGAGAGCCGTATGAAAGACAATTCGGGCGACACCGCATCCGACTCCCATTATGAATGAGCCTTGAGCTGTATGCTCGCCATGAGTCACACAGCAGATAGCCTTAAACAATACAATCTTAAATCCACACTTCTGGCCATTCCATCGATCTGTATGCAAGTGCTGATGTAGGTTTCATGGAAATTCCCCAAAAGGCCAGCCATTCCTGCTCGGCTTTACCCTCTGCCTCCTGGTAAGCCTCGAGCGCCGTTCGAGTCGACATTGCTGTTCTGAGACCCTCACTGAGGAAGGCGACACTTGCACGCCAGTTTTGCTCATAATAAGAAAGTTGTTGCTTCAAGACCGCGTTCTCGTTTTCCAGTCGGTGAAGTGTCCCCGTCGTTATCGTGTCTTGGAAGTCTTCGAGCTGTCGCAAAAGGGAGTCAAGCGTGAGGATTTCGCGTCCATCTAGATAGATTGAAGATCGTCGGTAGGGCTTGTCAGACATATTGTATCAATAGGTAGTATTAGCGAAGTATCGGAATCGAGCCTTGGATCATTCACTCTGGTCACACCTGAGCCCTTTATGCATTCAGAGTAAACCGAGAGGGCCCAAAAAGGGTCCTCGACAAGAAGGAACGTGCCAGGGCAGGAATCCCACTGATGCGGAACTTTTTAGAGCCCTGAAGGTGCGTACCGGCAAAATATTCCGCCACCTACAAGTTGAACCCTGATGGCTTGATAATAGTACCTTGATTGGTCTACTGAGACTATCTAGTTGACTATGTAACCGACGTTTTCATGTTGTCAAGGCCAGCATTGCAAGAATTGAGGAGAGAAATACCCATACCAGATGGCTGCTTCGCAGATGGTTGCTGAGCACAGCCGCTCCAGTAAAATTGCTCATGTAGCTGGAAGTGGCAGTAGGCCGTTGTGGATGACTAAAACTTGTGCTGGCGTTCGCTGTTGGTGATACGCTGACGCTGCCGCTCGGATTTGTGGCTGCTGTCATAGCAGAGATGGCTGTGAAGAACGTTGCTGCTGAAACAGATTGATTGATTGCAACGGTAGAGTCGTTTCTGGGGCTGCTTGTTTCTTCGGCGAGGTTGGACTCTGTTACGCGCGCGACATGAACGACTGAGACATCATGTGGAGTATTGGAAGCTCGCTCCAAGTTAAAACTGTCTCGATAGCCCATGATGCTCTAGGACACATGGCGCTTCGAGTTCGTATCGAAAAGGTAGCGTGTAGAAGTCCACTCGGGATTCGAGGATGCACTTAGTTATCATCTTGCGTTACGCGCGCGTAGGCAAATGAAACCAAGACAGGCTCCTAGCGCAGCAGCTCAGTCCCAGATCTGGAAAGAGATCGCATTCCAAATTTGGCTCCTTGAACGAGAATCCGTGAAGCGCTCACGGTCGGTGGACCCTGACCGGTGGGCTCTCCTTCATGCGAGGCGCTTAGGCTCAGGGCATCCGTATAAGTGTAAAGATGTTTGTGACATGTTTGCAGCAACTACTTACGACATGGCTAAAGCAAAAGCAAAAGCGAAACAGACATTGAAAGAAAAACAGACGCAACGTAGAAAGAGGAAGAATGGTTGGTTTCAGAAGGCTTTCTATCTGGTAGAGCTCTGCGATTTCGAAGTGATTGCATATGTGCGGCATCCAGGAAGCGGGAAGAGGTCTGTATTCCAATCAGATAAAGCCGTGTGGTTACCATCCCGCGAAGAATTGGTGTGTTACATACCTCATTGCTATCGCACACGAATTAATCGTGTACAGGAGAGATGCCCCGAAGAGATAGAATGGCTACACCCTTCGGATTTTCGAAAAGGCCTCCAGGGCCGTCACGAACATGGAAATAACGATTGTGAAGAGCAAGAGCCGAGTAGGAAGATCTCCAGAGAACGGTGTCAAATCGAGAGACCAGCCTCGAGCTCAACCAACACTGTCTTTGGGAGCCCGGGCAGCTACAGACAAAGGAGAATGGGCCCACATTCATCATCGCGCACGCCATATATCCCAGATCCTCCTACCTATAGAGTCGCTTTTGAACATAAGGACTCAACTTTCCATGATGGATCAGGGCAAGATGCAATCATAAGGGAAGAAATGGCGTTTCTGCGGGGATTTGATTTGGAGGATTTTTTGAGATAACACCTGATCCTAGGACCCGGATTGTCCACCTACATTCAGAAAGAACATTTGGACAATAATGTATATTGTGTAGCATAGTGGGGTGTCTGGTGTAATGCTCGGGTCTCAGAGGAATGTAAACACGAATTGGTGACGATTAGACAGGTCTTCGTATCATCTCGCCGAGCCACAGACACAGGTCATGAGCGAAGGATATTTAACAAAGAGAAGAAAAGAAACATATGCGTATCAATTCAAGCTGCTAGCGTTCCCGAGTGACTAAAGGATAGGATGAACAAACATCGAAGAGCTCTTCCTACATTCTTATACCTTTGGATGTGGTTATACGGTGTCATTCTGCACGATCTCTTTCCTATGATATCATTAGAGTCTAGTACGACTGTGTTCAACATGGGATCCGGCCTACTGGTGATTTCAGGAGGTCTCTAATTTGTTGCAAAATCCGACCAAATTCCGAATTTTCCACTCGCACCAATCCATGCTCTTCTTTCAGACGATCGAGATCGTCGTGGATGTTGATTTTGTCTTGTCTAATCTCCTCGATGTTTGACTCCAGAGAGTGTATCCGGTCGATAAGGCTGTGAGTGGCGATATCCTGCTCCAATAATCGCTGCTGGAGAGCATTCACTTGGACACGGTAAACGTGATTCATCTGTCCGAGCGATAGAACATCGCTAGCGAGACTGGATGCGATCATCTCCGCATGAAAAGCCCGCTGTGTCTGCATGTAAAGCTTGACACGTGCTTCATGTGCAGATTCGTTTTTCCGATAGACATGTGTCTTGGCCAATCTGGCATCACTGATCGAAGCCTCGGGACGATCCCGCGAAGCTCGGGACGAATCTTTTTTGGGGCGTTCACCAGGGACCTAGCATTATTAGAATGACCGCCAGCACTATTCAGAAGGTTACCCACTGTTTGATTGTCTTCCATTTTTCAAGGGTACGGGTTGAGACCACGAGAAGTTGGACCTGCTTGGAGTCACGGCGTGCTCACTTATATTCCTCAGGTGACGAGATTGAAAGACGAAGGTTGGGAAAATCCTCTCTGCTGTGCCGTCTGTGTCGATCCCTTACGGACGCCGTCCAACAGCCAAGGATGTTGCTTGTAGCTCGGAAAGAACTAAATTATACAGGAGTGGGCTGATTCTATATACTACTGGTCTGCGCTAATCCAAATCAAGGTCTTGTACCCATCACCAACCTTGAAGACACTAGCAAGTTCTTCAGGTGCGATCTGAGTCCGGAATCAGAAATCTACCGAAGCCCCTGGACATCACGTTGTTGCTGAGATCGTCCATTCTGGGTGGATTAAACCTAACCGCCCGCTGGGCCACCGGCGACGACGTTGAGTCCTAGCTTTTCGTTAGATGTTGTCTAGTCCCATTGCTACTAAGAATCATGGCGTGCACAGTCTCGGAGCCGCATTCGGAGCTACGGGAGCTCTCTCTACAAATATATGCCAGAGGAACCCGAGGCTTCCCTCTCTGAACGTGACAAACCTTTCCTCCATAATCATCAATTTACCACAGGATAGACCCAGTGAAGATCTTCACCATTGGCCACTATTGATTGCGTAAGTTCCGCAATGATAACCTTCTGGGAAGATGAAGAGGTCGCTATTGCAGTTTATTTCGCCTCGAGAAACATCCGCGCCATTGCCATTGTCGAACTCCTCAAGCTTCATGGGTACAAACGCACTTTGTCTGCAGTACGCAGAAAACTTAGGGATGTCACGTCCCGTTATGCACAACTTAAACAGGGTCCCGACGCCTGGAATACAGCAGCGGTGGATGCTTGGATTCAGGGGAAAATTGGCCAGGAGGACGAGATCATCAGATTGAAAACTTTCGGTGAAACCGAGCTCGGAATAGTTACAAAGGTGCGTGGTTTGCGCGAACTACGTTCGTCCAGTTCATCCTAACAAACTTCAAGCACCAAACGCTCCCACAAGCGACCCAAACAGACTTGGAAATCAGTATCTGGTTGGATTCAACGCGCTATATATAGAAATTCCCTGGTTTGTAGAACCTAGATCACAATTTAGCGAAATCATCTCCGACCTCCTTCGCTCGTTAGCTCCATGTCTTTCTCAGCGTCTGTAGGACGATACAGTTGAAGTGGACCGCGGCTGAGACGCATCATGTTCGATCAGTCTTTTGATCTCATGCTCTAAATATTGATCTATGTGATGACCTATCAGCTTCGGCAGATTGATGGATAGCGTCGTGCCAATAATCAGTTTGCCGATTAACCAATCCGACACATTCCCCTGCCGCCCTGATCCTCCCTAAGAGAGTCGATGTCTTCCAAAGCCGGCAGTTCAAGTCGCGGATTTGGGTTTCCATGGCCACTATCTCGCATTCAAGGTCGTGGGTAGCGTTAAGTATACTAACTCGCATCGTCTCGCGAACGCCCCTCTGCACCTCTTGTTCCTATTCACGCGATTGTCAGAGCCGACGCCGATCCATTCTTGACAAGGAAAATGCAGGGGCTTACAAAGTGGGTGAATTGACGGATCGAGTGGTCAGTCCGTGGGTGGGACTGATCCAGCCCGACAAGTCTCGCAGAATCCGGCTGAGGTAGGATGGAGTCTTCCATGGCTTGCGTTGTTGTGCAATATGGCAGTCCTGAGGCTGAATACGGTAATTAGACGAAGCAAATTGGAGGGGGTGTCATACATTCAAAAGTTGCGTGATTGTCTTCTTCCTCTTTGATGGTATCCAGACTGGTTTGTGTGGGTCTATTGCTTAATCTATCCTCATACAAGCTGTGGGGCATCTTGTTGAATTGCTTATTCAAGTTGAGAGATTGGTTTGTAAAAGATGTGCTGACCTCGGCGTTGATATCTTGTCCCCTGTATCCCGAAACGGTCCGAGGGGCAGGTAGACCTACGACGGTCCCAGGGTGGCCGGAAGGATTCACACAGTAATGGTGGGTGAGGGATGTAGGCTAAGACCTAGAAAGGCATCACTCGAGCTCGCGGTTAAGCCCAATCTGGTCCCAAGAAGCGGTTCGTTGAGACTATGGATGCAGATCTGGAACCAGCTCTTCAATACTGGCACTGGCCGCGTCGTCTCTGCCATCGGATCGCTCATCGCCTACGAAAGCTGTCGGCTTCGACCCATGTAGAGTAAGTTCCCTGCTATCACTAGCGTTCGCAAGGGTGCTGGTTCCTTGAATGCTCGCAGACTATCAAAGCATAATAGCCATCTCTCCGGCCACAATGATTGTACCCTAGTCAAAAGTCAATAACATAGATCCAAAGGCTGCCGCGATACATACTATGTATTCAAAGCATCACATGGGCTCCAATAAAGAGTGTAAGTCCACAATTCAATGGGACGGTGAAGCCTATGCCCACGGAGATCCTGAACTCGTTCCCTCCTTTATCTCGGTGGAGTCGAACGATGAGCAAGCTCTATTATGCAATCGATCGGACAGATTCCGCATTTTGACCATCTTAAGCGCCGGTCAGGTTATATGATAGGAGGACCTAACAGCAGCGAGAGGGGGTGGCCCGTACTGGTCATGTCTTTCACTTGCAACATGGTGGGTCAGTTGTCAACGCCATTGGTCGACTGAAATGCGGCGCGGTAAAACCGTCCACATTAATAGCAAGTCGTGTAATTAAGGTTTTTAGGGTCATATTCACGTGAAGGCCAGTCGACGGCAACTAAATCTATACTTGCCGTCACTGCCGTTGGTCAACCTACTTTGTGATTTTAAACTTTCCCAGAGGGCTACTATCACGGAAACAGAAAGCCGCCTAAATTGGCACTCTAGTCTACCTAGGGGGAAGTCGATAGTGCTCCTGCGGGATGTTCCGTGCTTTGGTGGGTGAGTTGCATTTGCTGAACCGTCCAATTCTGGCTCCCTGGACAGGTGCTGATCTATGGTTGCCCACAGACTGGCCGACTGTCCGGCCTAAAGCATGGTAGGTACATGAACGAGATCTTTATTTCTTGCCCTGTGGCAGTTGTCAGTGACCACAATATCCGTCCAACTACGATAGAATGTCCGCCCGACGAGAGAGAGTATCAACCTGGCGCGCCGTCATCTGCATGGAGAGCGCGAAGCTACTTCTGGCAGCGTCCATGGTTGTCTGTTCCGCTCTTCTACAGAATGTGAGACGTGATCCAGCTTTGCTCTCCGTTTCAGCAATCCTTCTGTTTGTCTGTACAAGCCGCTGGACCCTCTTACTTACCCGCTTCTGGCGGTGCATCATCACGCGGCTTACTGCCTATGTTTCCTTCTTACTGGAATGCGCTGTATTTGCGAGCATAGTTGCTGGTCACATAATGGCTTCTGAGATCGGGGTAAGTCATGCCGCTTCTCCCGAGATCCTGCCTGCGAGGATACTGACAACGTTGATCAGATGATTGTTCTGATCTTGTCTAATGCTCTATATTTATTTTACGCTGTCTTGAGCTTTTCCTTGTGTATGGTTCCTGGTCGTACTCCGATCGAGCAAGAGTTGGTAGAGGGTGAGATTATGTGGATGTGATGAGTGAACCTTGGATGTATGGAGTTCCAGAGATCTCCTGTCGATGCCGGAAGTTCCAACTTGTGCGAAGCAACGGAATGAACTCAACCTGGAGGAGGGGTGATCGAATGGCCACAAATGCCGTGTTGAGGTTGACTATTACAAGTAACGGGGTACTTTTGACTCATATAATCTTTTATTGACATTTCTCGCTCAAGTAACATAGTCTTGACATGAGTAACTTAATGAACAGAAGACAAATCCGTCGCAAACGATCCTCAGATATCGTTTGTTATACCAAAATCAAATCAAAGACGGGCTTTGTTCTTCACCCATGTATTAGAACACCCACTGTCGGTGTTCCATGCGCATATCAAGCTGTAGCTACACATGAAGCAGTGTTTCCAATCGGGCTCTTGACGCTACATGAAACTCACATACCAATTCTCACCTCCTTTGTTAGATATACTCTGTCGTCTCCACTAGCCACAACGTCCTCGAAAGGTGTCGACGATGTAAGCATGCGAGACCCTATGAATGCGTGGAATCCCTCGTTCCTAAATTTCTGCAACAGCGCGTCGAAGTTTTTCGGATCCCTTGGGTCGATCTTTACTGGCCTCAGAAAATACCACTCATCTCGGTTGTTATGCTTCACGAACAATCTAAGGGTGACAAGACCAGACTCTGCAGGGTCGCTCTCGGGGTCTTCGGAGACGCGTAGGCCCCCAAACCGACTGTGTTGGGGAGGCACCATCTCCTGGATAGGCCGTTTCAGGCGCCGGGACTGCTCCTGGGCTTCAGATGATGCAGGAGCTTGCGACTCCAGCCTTGCTGTCTCAGCTCTTCTCGTGAGGTCCCGTTGCGTGCTGCGCAGATTTTCGAGGCCCTGAGCCGCCTCATCGCCAATAACTGGACGCCAGAGTTGAGGTCCTTCCTGCATGGGTCGTTTGAGAGGGTTTGAGGGATATTTCGGTGCCCCTGAGCTTAGTGAGGCGAGCACGTCCGTGTTAAACTCTCTTTGTTGGCTTCGCCATACTTTCTGCGCCTCGACGTATCCACTGAAGCCAGCGTCCATGCTATCGTCCCCTTCGCCGCCCCTATCATCTATCCGGTGCTTCCCTCTTTTTGGATGTTCTTGTAACCGTTCGTCGTCCTTTATAGAGCCTTCAGAGCCTAGGGCATTCCCTGAACTCGACTCACCGTCATTTGGATTTCTTCGTTTCCCATCCCCAACAATTTCCGCCATATTCAACTGCGTGATCTGAGAGGAACGTGATTGGCTCTTGAATGACCGATCAGGGTCTCGTGGCAAATGGGTCTCGCTTTGTCCTTGAATTGCCTGTTGCTGGCGTGCATGCTCCTCGAGTGCCT
>LCWF01000002.1:1059-174553 GCA_001006345.1 Phaeomoniella chlamydospora | reverse complement strand
GCTGGCGTGCCTGCTCCTCGAGTGCCTGTTGCTGGCGTGTTTGTCCTTGAGCAATACCTTCTGAATCATGGTACGATTCAAGAATTGCACTCAAGGTAGGACTCTCTGGCGGGACACGAAGGTTGGATGTTGCTTGAAGATGAACACCCTCCTGATTCTGTAATGACGTGGTAACATATGTTTGTTGCTCCCTGTCCGAAAAGTCATCCTCAAACAACTGCGCCTCATCTAGTTGATGCGCCTCTGCACTCTCCGTTGGATCTTCAACGACGGTCCATGTTACCCCTCCCCTGTCTTGTGACATCGATGCCAGTGGCTCTTCTGTATACTGAATGTTCTGTAGGCTTGTGAAGCTTTGTGAAAGTCCCTGATCGCCAATATGTTCTGGCTCAGTGGTGTTGTACATCTCTTCGAGTATTTCATCTGGTCTTTGGGGATCATTTGAGCCTTGGGAGTTTCCCCTTTCTGCCACATGATGGACATCTAGATTTATAGAGACGTCTCGTTCACGGTCCCTTTGCTCTGCTGCTTCACGTATATTATGATTATATTCAGCTTGACCGTGAGATCCTGGTACGGTGGGAGCTGGACGATCTCGTACCCTCGTATACTTCAGCCTTCGCCTCTTGTTCTCCCTATCGTTGCGTCGGAAGCGTCTCTGGTGTGTCTCGTGCGAGCCGTGGGTTGCTTCACTTTGGTCAATATTTTGGCCATCTGTTTGCGTCTGTGCCTCCAGGACGAGTTGCACATACTCATCAGCCGGCTTGCCAAGGAACAAGAAAAGGACAGAGCGACGAATGAAAAATGGCGTGATGTCATCCTGGTCTGAATTTTCGGCCCCATAGATCTTTCCCAAGAATAGAAAAGACTTTTCTTCCTCAAAATGTTTCAGGAACGGTATTCCGCATCGCTTGGGCTCTCTGTCAGAATCAGGCTGTGAGAAGGCTGGTGGTGACGGCTGGTTGGACGTGAGTGAGAGATTGCACAAGTGCCGAATCCCGTCAGATTCGAATCCCGTATGATGAGCCAGATTTGCAAACATCCGCAGAGCACGCTGGTTGGTAGATGGCGGCATGACTCTTGCTAACAGGTTTTTCTTCCCTGAGAGAGGAGGAATTTCAAGGTGATGGCGAATTGCGAACAAAAGGAGCTGTCGGATTCCAAGGTCGAGCCGGGCGGACACTGTTCCTGGGCGAGAGTTGAAACTGTCCTCTGTAATTTGAATGATGCAGTCGGCGCGCTCTTGTATGCTCTCTGAGAACATATCTTGTAAGGCAGTAAATATAGTCTGTCTGGGAGATAACTCTATGAGTCGCCTCATCGTATCGATTGGGCCTTTCAACCAGTTGAGGTCCTCAAAAAACCCGGAGAAAGAGGGGATCAGGCGGTCTGTAGAACGTTCCATTACCTCCTTCCATATAATCTGCCGCTGGCCCTCGTCAAAAGCCCCGAATATCTGACCGCTCTGCAATTTTCCGTGTAGGATTCTTGCTTCCTTTTCGATGGCTCCAGGGGCCGTCTGTTCTAATGCTTCAACGGTAGCTTCGTCTACCTTCCACATTGCACTTCGGCTTTGGCCAAGGATACCGTACCAGAAGTCCTTCATGTACCGGAGGTAAGATAATATCAACTGTTCGAGTAGCGGTCAGAACTTAAAATGCGGATCACTCGGAAGGAGAAATCTCTACTTCATCACACCGCATAGCGAAAGCTTTGTGCCAGGTACTGATCCTCCAACCCTTCCAAAGGGCGGTGATATCCAAGAATGCGTCACATACCGCCCTAATATCATGATGACGAAGCAACTGCTCAACATTCCGCCGCCCGTGCGCGGACAAAAACGCCCACCAACGTTTCTCAAACCACCAGTTTTCTATATGCACGTTTCGTTGAAGTTGATACACCCGTAACTTACGATAAATTTCTCCCGGATGGGGTTTATATTCGTTCGAGTATTCCTCATTCAACAGAGTTCTCAGCTCCGTGTTAAGATCTTCGAGTCGAATATTGGTGATCAGCTCAGTTCCATATAGTTATTTCGCGGGGCTGCCAGGAGTATACTCACCAGAGAGGTATAGATCGACAGTCCACCAGCGATCACCTGGGGGCAGCACTTGCGCCGCCTGAAGACGCGATCGTCCGTGGAGACATTCCAGTCTGTAGCCAGCAGGAAATCGAAGGCGCGGAAAATCATCTGAGTCTGCCAAGAGGGCTTGGGGCGAGATATCACAGTCTCTTAAGGTGGCACTGAGCATCGATTGGTCGATCACTGCGGGGACATGGTTTCGAAGACTCAGCCTCTCGCAATTCCCATCTCGGAAGATGGCTTTCAGTCTCTCCACGTTCTTACTCTGCCAACTTCCAATTTTCGACGGTAAGACGTATAGGTGTTTGAGGTCCACTTTCGCTGTACCTCTGTATCTGATCCGTTTCTCGGCTTCCAGTCTTCCCTCGCGTTCCCGGAATTGGTTTTGCCACATGGTTATGTTCGACTACTAATTGCCACAGCAGCTGCGGTTCAAACAGGATTCAACTTAGTCAGTATTTGCCGGGGTTTAAATGTCTGCGGTCACCCAATTATGGGGACCCAATCGGGATCTTCTGCATATCGCTGTGGATTAATTCCCATCTACATCCGGAAGCTCCACGTACGTATTCCAGTTCTCAACGTTCCACATCAACCATGCATCCTCCAGGCCTACACAAACGACATACACAAATCAATTTTCAAGCGCTGGAAGGAGGCAGTCGGCCCCCTTCCAAAAACGAAACTGTGGCCAGACGCGAACAACTCCCGACCGAAACAGCACAGGCAGACCAATGTCTCGACCCCGGGAACAAGAAACGATCGTTACAAGGAGTAGACCATACGGGCTCTCCCGCCGGTGTGAGGGATTCCAGGTCCCCAGCCGCGGTCAAGTCAAAAGGTAGAGCTTTGGTTGTCATCAAATCCAGCCCGTGGGAGAAATACCGCAAAGTTTACAACCTTCGTCTCGCAGACTATGCGCTTGTCACCGTGGCTGAATTGAAAAGACCCTGGTCTGAAGATCATGCATCCATTGACATGAGCGGTCCAGTGCCATATGTTTTTGCCGTTAGGTCTCTCTCTGCAGGCGTGTCTGAAGAAGGATTCCAGGTCCTTCAGCGGTCTCAGCATGGCAACATATTGTCCATGAGGGAATTCTTCGATCACGAGGGCTCGATATTCTCGGTATCCGAGCACATGCCCATAGCACTGAGGCACTTCGCAGGGGTTCCTGAACATCTCACCGAGGTTCAGTTGGCATCGACACTTGGGCAGGTATGTATTGTTGATCTATGCTCAGCGAAACCGATGCTGACTACAATAGATTCTTGACGGACTTATCTACCTTGCTAACGACTCTTTGGAACACGGCCATTTGACGAGCTCAAACGTCTTGGTGAACTCATGGGGCCACGTAAAGATAGGTCCGTACATCAAGCCGGAGTTGGATAATTTGCGTACTGACCCGGGTCTAGCAAACCAAGAATGCTGTCATCGGCAGGACGCGGAGCAACAGACGCGAGACATTGCAGCGTTGAGCTTGATTGCGATGGAGCTCATGCAGAAGCAAGTTGAGGACGGCGGCAATATCGGTGTTAAAGACTTGCAACGTTGGCCTGCCGATTCCAAAAGTGTGAGCTTTCTGTCCGAAAGTACCAGCGAAACTTCACTATATCGGCTGAGAAAAGTACGTACGGGGTGAAAGTTTTAGCCAAGACGTTACTAATCTCGGTAGCATACTCTATTCACACTTCCATGGGGAAGCGATAAGCTCCAGGGTTTCGTGGATCTTGCTATGGTCGCTGCTTTCAGGGGATGGGAACTCCCAGTTCCATGAAAGGGGTTGTTGGGGATCGATTATGGTCCCAATTGGGTCCGTATCTGGCTCCTTCGGATCTCCATGCAGTACTTTGTATCGTTACTACGAGAGAAATATATATGACGTCCAATTCGTTTTCCCACTGATCTGTGTTTCAGTCCTTGGCTTAAGATAAAAGATGGAGATTACCAAAATTTATGCCATCCTTGTTGGTGGTTGTTTCTTGGCACGTATGGTTTATCGCTTTCAAGTGACGCTATTACGCAGCTGGAATGTCGCCGTCAGCTTCATGGAGCATTTACGATACCGCCAGCTAATAGACCGGCATCAGCATGTCGGACCGTGGTCCTACTTTGACCTGGCTGTGCACGTGTTGTTTGTATTTATCAATGCTTTTTGCACCTTCCCCTTCTTCCGGTCTTCGCTTACATCAGCTGGACTACGAGCCGCCAGGCTTTCTTTGATCAATATTATCCCGGTTCTGGCGGGTCTGAATATGAGCATACTTGCAGACCTGCTCGCCATGCCAATGAGTCTCAATCGTCAGCTCCATCGCTCGGCGGCGATGATGTCGATCGTTTTGGTCCTATTTCACGTCGCGGTCGAATTGTTCCGCAAGGACATATCCTTTCCGTTGCATGAGGCCAAAAACCTGTTCAGTCTTGTTGTAGGACACCCTTTATACAAAACAGAAATGAAGCTAAGACGCCTAGGGGTTGTCTTCTTTGTGCGTAATGGCTGTATTGTCTCACCCCTTTTTACGCAGAAGGTCGTACGAGCTCTTTCTTTGGACGCACAAGCTCCTGGCCATTCTCTCCGTATACGGTATCTGGAGACACTTGAGCTCGATGCCACTTGCTTCTCGAATTTATATCTACATCGCGGTGGCCGCGTCTAATTTTACCCTTGTGATCAATTGTTATTACTACGGACTCCTTGGGCTGCTCTTAGACTGTATGGTCACGATTTTCCGGCGTGGATCAATACGGAGTAAGCTCTCGCGAGCGCTTATCACAAACGTGACCACCGAGTACAACATCAAAGCGAAAGAAGAAGACAAAGTCATCATTGGACAGGAAGTGGTCAAAGTCCATATCACCACAAGCGAACTATTGGAGATGAAGCCTGGTCAACACGTATATATCTGGATTCCAGGGATGAATTTCTGGTCCTTTTTCCAGACCCATCCGTTCATGATAACGTCTTGGTCGGAAGCCAAGCAGCCCTGTTTTGACCTTCTTATCGAGCCACGGGACGGGTTCACCAAGCAACTTTCCACAAGTGCCCCATCTTCGCACATGGTTTTGTTCAATGGCCCTTTTGGCATCAGCCTTCCGGTCGATGACTATGAGACTGTTCTGATGTACGCAGACGGTTTCGGGATCGCCGCACAGCTTGCGTATCTCAAACACCTGATCTATGGGTACAACACCTGTAAAGCACGCACTCGTCGCATCCACCTGGTCTGGCAGCTCGCGAATTTTGGTAGGGGCTTGTCACGTTCAGCGCGCATCTAGGGCTAATCCGACCAGACCTTGGACTGGCGACCCAAACGATGTTGAATTCTGCTCTGAAGGACGATACTCTGACTGAAGGCTACGTGAAGAAAACCCTACTGCCCGGTCTGCCCGATGACTGACAAAGGCCACAGATTCTTAAGATCTCAATCTATATCGAATGGGGAGCACAACATGACATCCCGTTCGGCAAGCGTGCAAAAGTCTACCAGGGCTCGGCGCCTATGGAGACCATACTCGAGCAAGAAGTCGAAGGTCGTTTCATCGAACGGGTCGAGGGCGAATCGGAGGTCCAAGGGAGCACTATTGTATTAGGTAAGCACTATTATCACTGCCTAGGTACCAACGAGTGGCTCCACTTATACACGTTTCAGTCTCTGCATTCGAGCGGACACGAGATCGCCTCAGGAATCTCGCGAAAGCGTACCCAGGTGATCGAGTTACGATGAAGGAATTGGATTTCCAACCTAGTAAGGGCCGTCAAGAGGTATGCACGTAAGGCAAGGTCGAAGTGCTACAACCAGAAACGTATAACGTAATTGATACGATGAGCTGCCAGAGGTGCCAGGAAATATCATGCACATGGAATTTAGCTCGGATTGCTAGGGTGCAATAAGGTAGCATGTTGTTACAGATAGATTTGATTAACTACATACTCAATTATATTACATTCTACTCACTGATCCTCCCATACTAGTCCAGCTACATTGGATTCGGCTGTTCCCCGGGAGATTATCAATCTCACACGAACAGCATACTCTGCATAAGACAGCTTGACAGTCCATCCCTCCTCGTCCTCATCAAGAGCTTTCCTCGATGATAGTCCAATCAAGTTCAGCAAGTGCCTCAAATGCCGGTGATTTCAAGCCGGAGAACTTGTGTATCACGTCATGGGAATGTCCTTTGACCCTTTCGGACATATATTGATCGGTAATTCCATCGAATACGTGTTGCACGGGCTGCGATAACTCGGATGGACCAACAAGGAATGGAAGCCAATCTGGATGGACGTCCTGATCATGTTCATCCGAAGTCAGCACACGTATTAACGAGTGTGCCATGTTGCCGAAGACTGCTGCCATACGGTCATCCAATAGTTGTCCCTCTAAGATAGCATGCAGGTCGGCCAGCCAGCTACCATGTCTAGGTTCGTTGACTACCTCCAGCGGAGGAGGAAAGAATTCCCAGTACCACATCGCAGCCGCAATGGCCAATATTAATTGTTCCTTGCTTCTGTGGTGACGGATTATTTGATACGCTCGACGAGGTATTTGCTCACCATCTTTGGACGTTGACCATTCGCGGACGATCTGTACCTCAGCGACGCCCATAGTTGAGCAATTGGCGAGAAGTAATAGAATGCTGTCTTCGGAGGCTAAAGAAGTAGGTATGCGCTCTGGATTGCTAAAGTGACTCCTAGAATACGTTAGAGACGGCTCTGTTAGAATAAGAAGTAGGGGCATTTACATGCGAACCTCAAATTCTTGGACCTGCTGTACGCTGAGATCCTGTAGCAACTGACGTGGGAGGCCCTAAAACCGTTAGTATGGCAGGAAAGCTCATGGAGGAGCATCAATACCAGATATCCTTTAGGAAAGCCAATATTCAAGAGTTCAATCAGCCTCATAGCCCGATCCTGAAGGCCTTCCATTGCTATTGTTTCCGGTTCCCACACTGAAGATCTGACAAGATTGTGGGATATCGTTGACCAATCGAAATTTTCAGCAGTAACAGAAACCAGTTGGTTGACCTTCAGTAGCTTGGCCAAGAATTCAGCGTTCTGCATTACGGTATATTCTGCACATAATTTCGATGGGAGAGACGGTGTGCCACCACAGTACATGTATAATTCTTGGAGTAAAGAAACAAGCTGAAGATCGGACGTCCTGGACCCCGTGACTGACGAGCTCTGCAAGGCCTGCCACAGGAACATGCCCACTTGTTCGCAGTCATTCTGAAGAAAATGAAGAAGGCGGTAGGAGTTATGACCCTTCTCCAGGATCAAGAAAAGAAGCACAAGATACCTTGCTACTTCTTGTCTGACGGGTTCATCTGACAGCTGTATGCGGCATTAGGCAGAGTCTAAGAGGTTCAAAAGTGTTCTCACATTGATATCATAAGCTAGGACTCTGAGACGAAGTTGAGCCCCTGCCCCGAGCCTCCTGGCAATCTGTAAGAAATGGTCTTTGACACCCGACGGAAGTGCCGAGCGCAGCACTCGAACAGCATGTGTAAGCCATGACAGGACAGGCACGGGTATTGTGTGATCGATTCCGAGTACATTGTCTTCATTGTCATCATCTCTCTTCCACGGACAATATGCATCGTGGACTGGCACACCCAAAGATTTCAGCTGTGGCACAAGCGATCGTAAGACCGCATACTCTTCAGCATCGACCTTGTTCGGACAATGGCCAGTTTTATGGATGTGTGACCGAAATTGTTCACCGTGCATGATTTCAGATATGTGTGGCGTGGGGTCAACGTTGGATATGCTGATGAGCGTATACTCCGCCGAAGCGGAACGTGGATTTGTCTGACACAAACGTATCAGCCAGCAATCAAGATCGGTGCCTTTGGGCAGGTGATGGCTACTTACATCTTCCGTCTTATTACATCGAGAATCTATATGTGTAAGACTTTGGGAGGATCTGAGAGATAAGTTTTGTGACATGGTAACAGGACTCTGATGTAGGTTCTCGGATCGGGAACAGTAATTAGAGCGGTCAAAAGGACAAACAACCCTCGGGGTAGGTACAAAGGCAGCAAAAGGCAACCGAGGGTCAGCACCGCTAGTTATATGCAGAACGAAAGACCACATATCTTCCATCAAATCAACCCACTTACACAGCCGCACCACACTATGAAAGCAAGAATCATGTGGCTCTGTGCAAAAAAGACCAAGGGGGTCGCGATCCTATATCGCATCATTCTTTATCCGTTCTAGCGTTTGTGTCTTCAATGGACAGCAGAGAGGTTGGAAATGTGTCCACCACAATGGACAATCGTCGTTGCTACCGCTGGATTGTGAGGTAAATATGGTAATTACCTTACATTACGTAGAGTGTGCCATTTGTGCGGACCATTTATTATTCCGCAGGTTTTGCTGTGATTTAAGAAAATATCGTATCCCTACGGAAGCCTGTATACCTGTATTTGCCAATACCTCAACGTTAAGGGTCTATGGAATGATGCTTGGCACCTCGGAAGCTGATCATCCAACCCATCTTGTCTTGCGTATCAATGCAGATCGTGGTCCCCACAGTAGCATGAAAAACATCGTCTGAGAACTCACCAGGCCTGTCTGCAGTGGGGGTAAAGCTAGCAACGCATACAGACCATCCACACTAGTAGATGATACTACATAGTATGTAGTAACAAGTCCAGGAAACTCCACGAATCAGAATCCTACCGTTATGGCCGACAGGAATGACACGGTTATCTTCGTATACTTCGAGGTCTTGTGGGACACCCTAATTATGGAACCTGCATGAACGCAACCGAATACTAAGCCAAGCTTGAAGTGACTGGGAAGTACCTTCCGCCTCCCACCCGCTTGCGGTTGGAGGATTGGATGGCCCAACGTGATTGAACCCAGGGTGTCCGTTCAACTTTTGTCTATCCATTGCTTTCCCGCTATCTCAAAACTTGGTCCCAACGCTATCAACCAACCTTCGGCTTCAAACCCTGTCAGATGTCAGGGGTCACAACGAGACACATGTCCGGGCTTCCAATCTGCTGTTTTCGAGGTCTCCCACGCCTTGAAGACTTGTAAAGTCCTGACCGTCTATTCCCGCTCCCACGTTATGTCTGAAACACACACTTCATCCAGAAAATGATCTTGTATGAGGTAGTGGAATTTTGTGCCATGCGTTGTCCGTTCAATCAGGTCATGTTGTTCGCTCTCTATTTCCTGGTCGGGAGAATCGTCCCATCCAATAACCACCGTTCTACCAATCCTCGATTGAAGCCCCCATACTCATATGTTCCGTCTGCTTCCTGGCTGGAGCGAGAACTGACAGATCAGTGAGACGGTGTTCCCGTCGTAAGAACGACTTGACTTACAATCGATCAGTTACAACGCCATCGACACGGGTTATGGTTGTGGACGGGGTTGACTTGAGTGTCTGTTTGGGTGTCTGTTTGGGTGACCATTCGTCGGATGTGGCAGATAACTTAGTATAATCACTAACGTAGCCAGATATATCGGAGTCGGTGTCATTGAATAGAGTCCCCGAGTCATCTCCTTGCTCATCTTCTTCGTCATTGTCTTCGGAGATGTATTCGGCATCGGTATCATCGAATTCAGTAACCCAGTCATCTTCTTGGCTCTCGCCGACTTCCGGACTATCTTCAACATCAGTAGCACTGAGATGAATGGCCCTGGCATCTTCCTTCCCATCTCCTTCTTCTTTTTCAATCGGATGGTACGAGTCGTCGCCCCATCTTCGTTCGGTTTCACACGGGTAAGACATCCTCACTTGATTTACAAAGAAAAAGATATGTTCATGGCTTCAGTGGTTCTCTATATACAACAACCAAAAGACGAGAAGCGGTGAGTTCAGCCTTGTAGTATGACTTTTTGGCACCTACCATTGTGCGCTATAGGCACCAATGCAAGGCCATACACCCTTGGACGACGTAGCAACTACAATCTACTAACTGCTTTGGCGCTTCTCCCCTGGTCAGGCTTGATCAGGCACGGCCCAGACTACGAGCCTTCTGTTCCTCCTTTGGTGGTCCAACAGATGAAAGTTGACTCAGGTCCCCGCCTGTTACACTATAGGTAGTAGAATATAGTGTTCGTACAATTTCATGTCATTCTATTTGCAGTACACCAGGGTCCATACTGTCAGATGTTAAACTACCTAGAGTACATGTGGTACGGCCAAGGCAGACACCAGGTAGCTCACGACACCTAACAAGTTCACAGAGCCTCCACCAGGCAGCAAAGGGCCCACACGACCCGTTTAGGTCCTACAGTACTATTGTTGCTCCAGACCTTTGAGATCTGTTTGAGCATCCAGATGTTGACCAGAACTGGATCCCCGGTGGATCCCTTTCGGGCCCCCAAGACCAGTATATGTCGGCGCTGTGACCGACTCTGGCCACAACCATATGAGATTAAGGTTGGATGGGGGTTAATATCATTCAAGTCATACGTTTTGCCCTTTACCGTCCGGGATTATTAAAAATCACCTCTCATACATAAGACATGTCCACAAACATCCGCGGAATAGAATGCCCCACATCTGAGGACATTGCAAAGATTACTCAACTATTCGACGAATATACGAACGAGCTCAGCGATTGTTACACACAGACCATTCATGCTGCAGAGATACCGACCCTCTTGTTTCATGCAAACACAATATTAAACTATCATCATCATTTGATAAGCCTTGGCTTGTTGCGACTTTCAGAAGAAGACCAGTTGTTGCTTGAGCGACACGCTTCCCGTGGGCTATGTGATCTAAGCGAAGAGGGTAATGTGAAATGATGGCCTTTGGATAGATTTGCCGACATGGATTGAGAATGGATGAGGTCGACCAGCTGTGAAAGAAGGAACCCAGCGCTGTGATAGGTAGGTAGATAGTGAACGCGAGCAAAAGGTCCCAGCGGTATTCAATTATGTTTTAGAATCAGTATATACTCAACAACATCTGACACATTGTAGTAGAAGAAGATAGCCTTGTCCCTTGTCTTTATCGACATCACAATATTCGGTCCCACGCCTCTTTCTCTCACAATCAGACATATTCCGTGAAATGGTTTCAGCATTTGCTGTTATCAACCGTGTCTCCTCCATGCAAAGTAGAAGACCTTGTCCAGTGTTAACGTGTTCGCCCGCTGAGGACATCCTCAATCAAAGACAGTTACCGGCGATACTCCTCACTCTCTAGGTCGGCTATCTCAATTGAGAAAATCGTCGAGCGGGAATGGACCTTCGCATGTCAGGCTATCAATGATCTTCTCTATGTCAACCCACTTTCTCTTCCCTAGGATATCGATTCTTCCCGGACAACGGGTGGATTGCCGGATTTTGTGAAACGGGTACTGGTGGTTTCCAACAAGGACCTGATAGTTTCCCATGTTCGCAGCAGAAGGAGGATAACCGGTCAATTCCAGCCATACTCGGCCTTTGCATTGTCCTGTCCTTGGGTCTGTTTGTATGGCATCAACCATGACTACGTGTTGCACTTCGTAAGGAGACACTCCCAACGATGGAGCGTCTGCTTGTTCGGTGGTAATTTGTTCGGCCTCTTGTTGTGCTGTAGCGAAGATGGCGTATTGGTTCCAGATCTCGTCTAGATCGGGTAAGCTCTCGCAATCTGTATCGATGTCATCGTCAGACTCGCTGCTGGAGCGGCAAGAACGAGTAAGCTCGTAGAGAAGTTCCGTCTGTGTGTCGTAATTCTTCATTTTTAGCAAGGTACGAGATCTCCAAGGGAAAACGATGAGTCGTTGAAGAGTAAAGGAAGACACGAAGAAGCTTCAATTGTAACAGTCGAGTGTTGAAAGCGAGGTCGGCAAAGAAAAGACAGTGCTTGATCAATGAATGAAATGGAAGTGTTTTCTAGATTAAGACCAGAAAAACCAAACTTTCAAACCGGCAGCGCCGAAAACAGGTTATGCTTACGAGGCTTGATGGGCCTCGAAAGCTGAGGAGTAGCCTGGTACAGCCACCAAGTCTCATATATGACTGGAGTGCCACCCAATCAACAATTTCATTTCCGATCATGTGGAGTCAGTCCCTATTGACTGTGCCCAATCAAGCCTATTTTTGGTCTCCCACTTGGTGATCTTTCTGGTCCCCTTTAGATAGGCGCCATACATACAGATGTTACACATCATTGCAAAATAAGAAGAGCGAGGGGGAGATGAGGCAAACAAACCCTGTCATTAGCCCTTGACACTGGTTGAATCCCGGATTGAGGCTAAAACGCACTGATAATGAGACGCTTAGTACGGAGCCAAAGCGAGCGTAGACGGGTTTAATGCTGCTGAAGTCGGTCCAGCTTCTATTGCTTCGGCCCAAGACAAAGCAGAAATCAATGTTCTGGGAAGTTGGCTACGGTCATCGTTGTGTTGTAGCTGATATCAGAAGAGAGACCAGGCACAAAGCCCGACGGGGAGGAATTGCTCATCGAATGTGAATAGTTCCTGAGAAACTTGCTGGAGGCATCCTCAGGGTCAGACAGTTCAGGCAAGCTTGAGATTTGTAGCAAGACAGTCCCTTAAACAGCGCGCGGTAGGTCCCCCCCCTCCCCCCCCCTCCCCTATCGCAAGGCTCACAATGTAGGTAAGATAGTGATATCGGGTCCGCAATCATTCTCTATGAACATTCCACTATTCAATACTGCAGGTCTATAGTTCAGACGTGAGGCCAGAGCAAGACTAGCAATACAAAGTGTGACCAAGTACATATAGTAGCTATATCTATCAACTGAACTAGCTATCTAGGGTGCAAAAAAGTATTGTCCGAATATTGTGTTGCCATTACCGACGTAAGATACCTCTATAGTGTATATTGCGACCCAGTAAGATGATCTGCGATCAAGCCCGTTCCAGTCAGGCCCTACATCACCAATCAGAACTTATCCACAGCATTATCACTGCCAAGAGTGCTCAGTTCATGCTCCTTCTTCACTTTGTAAAGCAACCAGTTGTTGTACACTAGAAACAAAATAGCGCTCAGTCCACCACAGACGCTGGTTGCGATGATGGCAATGGTTGCTGTCAGAGACCAATCCCCGCTGCGTGCTGTATAGACATTGACGAGTGTGCTCATGAGACCTACTACGGAGTTGAGCAAGCTTGGCCTAGAGCTCACATTCCTAGATCAGCATCGACCCTCATGCGGGGAGGAAAATACGCACAGGAAGATACGGTTCACCAACCAAATATAGTTGTCCCTCAATACCGACCACTGCCAAAATACCCCTGCTGCCCCGATCACACAACTAATCGCGGCTAACCACAGTAGAGGGACGTTCTGGACCGCGTCTACGATGAGTTTCTCGGTGCGGTTTTCACTTGTAGTGCTTTTGTCCTGAAGTGAAGTGAAAGTTGCAGGGAAGACTATGAACCCCGCAAGGAGCAGCCACGTGAAGATATTTGCCAGGATATTGTGATATTTCGGGACTTCATCCAGACCTAAGAGCATCATCATGTATCGAGAATGGGGCTGGGGTCGAAAGTTCGAGTGGTCTTGTGATTGAGTATGTCCAGAAATCTGATTCTGGCCAGATTGTAAAAGCTTGCGGACGTAGATCTTCTGAGACTGCAGGGTCCTGTGTCTTCTCCGTGATGGGGGGTCAAGAAGGGTCACGAATGGCGTCTGTCCGAATCCGGTGCTCTTCTCGGACGATTCACCAGTGGATCCAGAAGCGGGAATAGAAGTTGACTGATGTTGAGGATCACTAGAGAGATCCATGGCTTTGGGGAAATATTCGAAACGTACTACGATCGAAAATTGCTTTGTCGTCGGAACTCGACCGCTATATAAGTATCAAGTGCCTCTTTCGAACTTTATGGTCAATCGGGGGGCCGTTCAAGGCTCCAGCACCGAAAATGGTCCATTTCAGCAGGGAAGGAAAGGATTCTGTCACCCACTGTGATAGAGATGTAAGGATGTCGCCAAATTATATATTCAAAATTCAGCGTGATCATCTGCGATTAGAGAGCAACTTCCTACGTCTTTATCCCCGTGATACTGGGACTAGAAATCTAGACGCTAAAACCATGTATCAATTATCTTCGTCGGGCCAAGAGGCGAAATGAACCCAAGAAAACATACCAATCTAACGAGGGTTTGGACGATGTTGCAAGCTCGAAATTATTCATCATGTCATCTCCGTATCCCGCTCTATCGCCACGGCTTTCTGCTCCAAGTCTTTGAGATAGGCTTGTCTGTCGTTCAATTTTGCTTCTATGATCTTGTCGGTGTCCATCCGCCAATAGGGGGACAGTTCTCGAAAAGGAAGGACTTCAGAGAATCGTGGTTGGATGTTTCTGCAGAAAATATTGTATAGTCCTTTGGTACTGTTCAAGGCTGAGAAGTACCAGAACGATCCAGCTTCCCAATTTCTCTGCATAATGTGAGCTCTTGGTGCCTGATCTGTACCAGTATAACGTTTTTCCTCTCTTTCAAAAACGGACATAAAAGTTTCCCGTACGTGACAAAATTTGTCAAGCTCTTCTCCGGTCAAACAATCTATGGTCTGGCCTGTGATCCAATGTGGTGGTTGCTGCATCTCGACGGGTAGTGAGCAGGCCCACTCAAGATCAACGATTTTTCGGATATGCCAATCTTCGTCAACAATAATATTGCTTGCATGCAAGCCAGTGAGGGTGAATGAATACGGTCTGTGTCGTGTTTCGTAGTTGATAAAATGGGGAGATGTTGTACGCATCAAAAAGATGACGGTCATTTGTTTCCGGCCATCATCTTCATCGTTGATTGGTATAGGTTGGTAAATGAGACGATTATCATAGTAATTGAGTAGATCATGCACGTACCCCCCCGACAGAGGAGTACGTCGTGGTCCGCTCGATGTCTGTAGGAATATGCTCATTCTCCAACATATGAAGGCGAAGAGTTAACGGTCGATTAGAAAGAGACACTGTGCCCTCATCATTAATTGTAAACGAGCCGATTCGGGGCTGTGGTATTTTCTCCAACGAAAGTAGGATGCGAGACAAATCTGTAAATAGATTTAATTGCAGATTGTTGTTTTCTTTCTGGAGCTTAAATGCTTCAGACAGCATGTTTCCATCATCAATATAATCCATTAGTAAACAACCGACGTCAAGATCTATCCGAAGATCGTTCCTGAAGAAGCGACCGGGGACTGGGTATCGAAGGCAAGAAACGATTCGATCGTGAAGGTAGCGTATGCAGCGGCGGAAAAGCGAAGCGTTCTCAAGTGTCGTGAACTGGTTGTTCTTAGTATCTGAGTGACGATGATATCCATACTTACCGTTGAGCTATTGCTGAAGCCAAAACCCTAGTCTTGGAATAGGAACATCTGGACAGTTCTCTTGGATGTAGATGTATATCGCAGCCTCGCATCGAAGCTTCTCATCTGAATTTCCAGGGCAGTATTCTTCTCCGACTTTGTAAGGCAGAGGAAACCGGAGTATGACTCGCGAGTAGCCATTGCTGTTGATATCGATAGGTATACACCAATTGAAACTTCCATGACGCCAGTAGTCGAAAGAGGTGATCTTACATAGCGTAGGGTCAATTTTCAAGTGGTACGCAACAATAGCAGCGAGTGTGTTGTAATGGTTGATAAAGAGGGTGCAGAAGTCGAGTCTTTGTTGTGGATAATTTAATTCACGTAGTACATTGTCCTCATCCTCCAAAGCCTCTTGGAATGTCATTTCCTTTCGAATCAGCTTAAGCGGTGTAGTTGGTGGGATCACCATCGTGTTGACAGCGTAGTAACGTAGAGAGGTAGGTTTATATACTGTATCGGAGCGAGAGGTGATCCTGCGGTTGGGAAAACATGAAGTATTACAGTGTGAATGATTATGCAAAGGTCAGGAAAAGGTAAGAGATGTTCAATCGAAGGATAAGTAAGAGATGCTCAATTGTGAGTTTGTTAATTGTTACACGCTCCATTTGTACATATAAGAAAGAAGTGACTGAAACGCGTGAAATAACTATGTTCTGACTCTTCCGCTACAGCAGGTGAAATGAAGACCACAACGTAGGTTCTACATAGTTGCTATGGTAGGTCGTCGACCCAATTCCAATCAGTCAATCTCTTGATTTAGTACACTTCAGCCTTCCTCTGTATAATAATAAGCATCTGAACTGTTCTGTAATTTGATCTCCTAACATACAAAATTGAAATACCCCCTAATTTACTGCTCAATTGTGAAGGAATTTCGAAGGGAAATAATTTACCGTGCTCCAAAACTATAGAAGGGTGCTGGTTGAGTACGAGCTGTAATCATTGGTCGGTATCAGAGAAGTCGTGCATACGCGATAGGTCGCTGATGTTGGTGCCATTATGTACTTCCTGTGGAAAGGACATGTAGCTAGAATGAGGTTTGTCCACTTGTTACACGATTTGGTTACGTTATAATCACATGCCTGATTGTAGACATCGGAACAGTTCCGCACGTTGGGGTAGCATATGATTGTTGAACATGTCGGGTTGGACGAGAACAGTATGAGCCCTTCTCCCTCGAAGGGATAACCTTTCACATTAGAGATATCATAGCTTATCAACGGATAATCTGAACGGTAGGAGTAGTCAAATGATGTGATGTTGGGAATGAATAAAGCATTCGCTGTTATGCCGAGCTTGAGCGAAATTCCCCCACCATTCGGATTCAGGCGAAAAGTTTCTGCGAAGATACCTTTCGAACGGGGAATGATCGAAGAAGTGTTTGTGGTAATCGACGTATCCCAGACATAAACGTCGAATTTGCACCAGTTGACGATGTATGCTGTGCCGACGCATGACACAGGTGACAAAATTATGCCAATGGTGGCAATCAGCTGGATCGGATGGACCATCATGTGAGAGAGAGACTGCAATATTGGGATATGCACCCAGCACATTAACACACAGCAAACCTGACAACGAAGATATAACTCATAGACCTCATTTTACACGATTTGAAGACTGAAAACAATGATAGGGGCAGAAAAGGAACCATTCCGAGGAGCCTGTAAAGGAGTACAGGATTTCCAATTCAAAGAGCCCGATTCAGTCCCGGTCACTTTCTTGAAAACGTAAAAGGCCCCTTGCTATATAAACCCATATCAGAGTAGGTGCATCCTTTCTTTCACCGTATCATCGTGCTTACTCTTCCATTGGTTGTTACTCCTGATCCTACGTCATTGTTCTAGATACTATGCCCCCCAAACAAACAGCATTTCCTTCTGGAAAGGAACTCGAACGATATCAAGAGAATGTGGGAGCATATCTGCAGTCACTTTCCAATCTTAGCGCCAAAAATGCAGAAAAGGCCCATCAACTATTTCAATGCATAATTGCATTGATTGACAATGTACCCCCAATACGAACAAAATCTTTTCGCGGAAAAGAGCTCGAGCAGTACATGAGAGAGGACGTAACAGACTACTTAAGGTCACTCTCCGATCTCAACGTGGAGAATGCCGACGGGGTTCAGGATATACACTCCTGTATATTTAAAGTGATAGACTACATTGAAGAGTTTGCATACCGTAAGTGCGCGCCCCTCTAATATTGGATCTAATAAGCTCATTCATGCTGGTCCAGATGATCTCTCTCACGCTTCCGGGAAATTGAGAGAAACTGATATCATCATCCCGAACTTCAAGAAGGTCCATAAGCGCAAGAGACAGACTTTACAGTCCAGTGACAGCGACGAAGATGCAAGACCACCCAAAAGACTATATCCTACGATAAGCTTTGGATCTCAGCAGAAAAGAATGCGAGAAGATGATGACATTAACGCAGATGGGAGTCCGCCCAAAAGACTATATCCTGTGATAAGCTTTGGATCTCAGCAGAAAAAAATGCGAGAAGATGACGACATTAACGAAGATGAGAGACCGCCTAAAAGACTATATCCTGCGATAAGCTTTGGATCTCAGCAGAAAAGAATGCGAGAAGATGATGACATTAACGAAGATGGGAGACCGCCCAAAAGACTATATCCTGTGATAAGCTTTGGATCTCAGCGGAAAGGACTAAGAGAGGACGACGATATCAATAAGATCACAAGCACACTCACAGAATATTACCCCTCCAGAGGCTTTGGGGCTCTCCAGAAGAGAGTGAGAAATGACGACACCGATGAGATGACAAGACCTCTGAAGAAGCTCCATCGCTCTGTCAGCTTCGGCCACCCTGATAATGAGATATTCAACAATGACTCCAACGGCAGTGACAACAAAGACCATATGGATGTCACTACATAACGATTTCACTTAGAAAAAGGTATGTTTGAGTATTAGGTCAAGGGAGACTAGTCTGAGACTTCATCATTGTTTACGTTATGGTAGTGCCGAATTATGTTTATTTAGAGGCCCTGTTGCTGAAGAGAATCAATATTGAGAAGCTCAAAATCACCTTACAGGATGCGGGAACCTTGAGTAGGTGGTAAGGATCTACGTATTGCATGGCGCACTGGGAAAGGGTGGTTGTTGATCTCATAAGATGGTGCTGGGGAAGGCTTCTGCGTTCAGAACATAAGCAATGCTATAAGATGACTAAGAAGGTTCGTCGAAGCAAGTAGACAAGAGGATGCTATATATAAGAAAACAACTAGCGAGCTCACAATAGCCACATGTGTATGTAACTCTACAATACTCCATACATGTTCATTCTTCTTATCTGTTGGTCCTGGCAGCAAGAAGGCTATCAGATGCTAAGTGATTTGAGACTCTAGGTCCTTGATGTCTGCAGCGGCGAGGAATCATCCATGGTCTTACCGTACTTATTCGTTTACGGATCTTCTAATACACATGTGGAACTGAATTATCTCTTGCTTCCAGACTCGGTATTATCTATAAATGTAACTACGCCGAAGCTTTGTGATCACTTTACATTGAAACAGCTAGCTCCTATCCAAGTAATTAGTCTCGTTACCCCACATAGCTCCTTCTTCCGTCTTTCCTCCATCTCTTCTCTCCCTCACGTCCATATTTAAACGTACATTCCTGTCTACTTCATTACCCCTGGATCATATCGGCAGAGTGAGCCAGGCGCTCAGCCAATTCTCATCAAAATGTCTCAGAATTCCTCAGCTCTCTCAACTTTGAACGTTTCCAACGAGTCCTATCTACAGGAGGAGGAGCAATATTTCGAACTGAGCGCGCCTCCAAACACGCGATTGATCCGTGATGAGCAATCCCAGGATATCATCACTGCCCCAATAATCTATACGACGTCACCTCATCCTTTTCGGGATACACAAATCACCATTCTTACCCCGAGAACCTCGTCTCAATGCATAGGAGATCAAGGAGGTTTGGTTATCTTCGTGGGTGGCGCACCAGGGGATTCCTACCGCAATGAGCTTCCAAGATGGGCAACAGCTGGTGTTGAAATTGTTGAGGACAACCGTATTCGCGCTTCATCCACTGTTACAAAGGATCAGATGGATTGGTCATCTTTCCCGCTTCCCCACGACACAGCACTTCTATGTTCGAAATTCGAGCGTCTTGGTGACTCGTTGTGGATCTCCTATAGTTACGAGACCAGTCACGAGCCACATGTTCTTGTCCAGAGTCGACAAATCAATGGCTTTTTCACAGGGATCGAAGATCAAATGATCTACAGTGGTGCTTACGCAGCCCGTCCTGGTATATTTGACCCAGCTGTAAGCACAAACCTGGCATTTCCCGCGGTTTTCGAGTTTGAACATTTTGTGATCAATGGAGAGGCTTTGGAATGTCTTACAACTTTTGAAGGCTGAGAGCACCGTCGATGGCTGTCTCTTATGTTCATACATTAAACAATTCAAAAAGGCTTGATCTGAAGGATGGAATTCATTACTTCGCATTGTTCCCGAACCCAATAGAACGATCTCCTCTCGATAGTAACCGACTAGTCCTACAATGTGTCAAACTTAACCACCAAACTGTTCGTCTCAGCATACTCCTTTTCATGAGAGTTGTACAGACGTTCCAGGACGATCCCAAAATTTTCATTTGGCACTTTCCCATTGGTGTCCCGATGTATCTCGATGAAATGAGTACAGAACTCATTCAGATCCTCCTTTCCTTCAATTTGCGCAATATCTAGACAAGCTTCCCTGTCAACTCGACGGCACCCTTCACCATGGCGCATTTAGTGCTGGCATGAAGATGGTTTTCAGTGACAGTACTGCCTGGATGGTTCGTTTCCCTCGTGTGGGTATGGTCAGCCCGTGAAAGGGAATTCGACAACACAGAAGAGCTCAAGGCATTCGCAGTGCGGAAGGTAAGCGAGTTAGATAAGTATGATAAAGCCTTGGAGAAGAGGGAGGAGGACAAATTGCTCGTGGATAGCGGGAACATGACAAGGGAGGAGTTTATTGAAAATACTACGACAGAGCCCGGCTGTCTCCGCCCCTCCTCATCGTTTGTGGTCAACGATCAAGCGAAGAATGACAGAGGATTATTTTGTAAGGTGCTTGCCTGGCTCAGAGAGTTGACAGGAACCGCAAGGATGAGGTGAAATCGCATGCTGATATAGGGGAAGTTCTGAAGTATCTGCGATCCCCAAACTGCCCCCTTCGATCTTATCACAGTGTGACTTCATTGATTGTTCACCGGCCGGGTCCATATGAAAATCTAGCTTTCGAATTCTTAGCGATAGGAACTAGTAAACGAGCACAAGAAGAAGGCTGGCACAGTCAACTTTCGTTAAACCAATCTCCTGATATAACGAACCTTTTCAGCTGCCTGGGGTCTAATACACAGAAAAAATATATCGCTATGAGTTGGAGCCGGATCTAGCTCCCGAGCGAGCTTATAATGAGCAAGAGTACTTTCTCGTGATCGAGGTAAAGCGGGTGTCTAAACATCAGGTTGTTGAATGACTGGTTCCACGACTGTCACCTTACATTATATTAGCTATAGCCGACACTTATAACAGTCCTACAATGTGTTTGGCCTGCTTTATTGTCGTGAAATATCCGGAATGGCTTTGCATCGGGAAAGCAAAGGACAAGACAAGCTCTCTCGACAATGATCCCCAGAAACAGATAAGAGTTATCGCCCTTCCCGCTGACGAAACACAAAATCGGTACAATTCGGGAAATAGAGACAAGTGTCGCTCTCAGAGATCAAGAGCGCCATCTCCAGAGTCTCTGGACCAGAAGATTGTCGCCACCTCGCCTGGATAGTCGAGGTGATCAACGTGAAGGACGAATACATGGACTGTGGAGACAGGACTACATTGAATGGGCCAGATGGGTTGTTACGTCGTGATATATGGTGTTTCTTTTACGAAGAATAGAGTACGGGAAATGAAGAGTCACACGTGATGAGAAGAACGCTTCAATATTCTCTGCCTACTAAACATGAAGATGTCCATCCTGATCTCCCCTGCTCTCTAGCCCGTGCCCAACGGCTTAGATAAGAGTAGGCTTAGCACTCCAGTTGATGACGGGCGGTGGCTGCTCCACGAAGGTAATCTTATGTGTCGAGCGACGTTGATTCACGGATGGCCGATCATAAACTCCCTCATCCTTGGAGTCTGCCTTATTCACCGGGAGTTCGACGGCGTCGCCGAAGGACCGGCCAAAGGACCGTGTGAAGGATCCAGCGGCGACCCTCTGGTCAGGATAGTGGGTGTGGACGTGATGATGCACCTCTACCACAATAGGGGTTGAGGGCCCTGTCCCGGTGGCGATCGCTGCGCACCTTGGTCTAGAGCATATTCCGGAGATGGGGGTTTCCCCGGGAGCGATAGGATGGTCCTGTTGGAAGCGTGAAGATCGGGACCTTCCGCATATGGCGCAGAAATGCTTGAGGTCTCGCAACCCTGGTTTTCTCCTCAGGCCCATGGATTTAGGTGATGTTCGTTCTAGGTTGGTAACTCGTATGTTGCAAAATTGGTTGTAGAGCTTGCACATCGAGTCGAGCATGCCCATTGCTTACAGCTTTGGAAGTGCAGACAAGGCTCGGTCACATCGGACGGGGAACAATTGATATGCACGGCTCGTAAGAGGTCGGCTTTGTGAGATGGCACCGTAAAGGGCTCAAAGGAGGACAAATTGATTCCACATGAGCCGATGTGTCTTGTGGCCTATGGAGCTAAACACGGCCCCCTGTGAACAAAACTGGCCTTGGCAACTAGCGTCCGCTTGCCATCTATAAGGAAAGCGTTGATTGAAACTCTTCGGCGCCTATGATCTTTCCAGACAAGGATTACACCATGAAGGCGTGTATGCATACTGAATGGCTCTCGCTTTCGAACGAGGGTAGCAATGTTGTGTTGTCAAAATCCGACAGACTACAACTTCTAATGAATGATTTTCCCAATTTAGACTCTATTACCCCCAGTTTGGTTGTCCTTATCGGGGGCGGTGCCAAGTCTGCAGCTCTTCAGGTGCTCACATCTGTCAGGAAGACCCGGAAATATGCCGCTAGCAGCAGACGCCGCCAAGCCGTTAATGTCAACCTCCACATAAGTAGTCCTTGCATCGTCGATGGCGGACCGATATTTGTGGCGGAAGGTGATATCCCCTATCACGCACCAAAGGAGAGACCACGCTCCGCATCATGTCACGAGACAGTCCGATTTACACTTCCTCGAATTCGCGAAGGTGCATTGGAACCAGCGATCACAGCAGCATCAGAGGACATATACTCTCGTCTGCTCTGTCCCTTTGCCGATGTCATATGTTTCTTTGCAGTCGATTTTGATGGCTACGTTTCCATAGCTCGTCACCTTGCTGCGTGCCTAGACAAGGGCCAGCCTTCGACACTGCCAAAGACCACATATCCTCGTCTTCTGATTGTAACGGAGGCCCAGGTACCTGGACCTGCAAGCGACGAGGAGGCTAAAGATGTCTTCCTTCAAGTTTTGAGAGAAGAGACTGTGAAAGGTTTCCAAGAACGATTTTCAACGCTCGAAGTCGTCACCGTGTTGCCTGAAGGTACGACGTCGGCTTCGGAACCACATTATGACCGGCTCAGAGAGCACTTTAAAGAGGCGGTGAACGAAGTCAGAGCTGCACGAGCCGAGGCGCGGATGCTCTTTTCAGCACGACACTTCGCGGCCTTCTTCGACTACGCCTGTGATCACTTTTCCAAGACGACAAGGGAGCCTTTCGATTTCATAAAGACTTCGAGACTCCGAAACCCTGTTCCAGCGGAGTTGGACGAGCATCTATGCAACTTCCTCAAACGGATCGAATCTCCAGAAGAGGTCACGGAATTTGCGGTGCCGGTTATAGCATCGAGCCTGTTGCTGGATCATTACCCTCCAGGGATGCACGGTGAGTACCCTTCGACAGCCAAGTCAAGTAGTCGTGATCTAACGGTCCTATGGCATTCAAATCCAGGGACATGTTCCAGGCCCTGTACAGAGGCGTCTGTTATCAAGCTTGTAGAACCGGTGTGCTGGTTCACGATGTCTCGAAAGATATGCTGCTGCCGTCAGCTTTCGTGAAGATGATCGAACTGCAATTAGAAACGTACTTTGAGGAATACATTCGTGGTATCCCGTCGTCGATTGTTCATGGCAACAACCTCTTGGCCTTTAGAGGACGGTGGCGCGAGTTACGGAGCGATGAATGGTGCTTTAGTTGCTTGCGTCGATATTCCGAATGCGTTTTGCCGTGCGGACACTCCATATGCGGAACCTGCATGCGGATATACGGGGATTCTACAGCGGATGATAGATGGCTTTTAAAGCTTCACACTTGCCGACTCTGTGGATTCGAGTTGCCGGACGTCACATTCCGGGTTAAACCTGACAATGCCGGGATATCGGTGCTCAGTATTGACGGCGGTGGCGTCCGGGGGATCATGCCCCTCCAGTTTTTACAGATACTTCAAGATAGGATAGGACTGCCAATACCAGTCCAGGAACATTTCGATGTCGCGTTTGGCACTAGCTCTGGTGAGAACGATCCTCGAGTGGGAAGGAGCAACACTGACCGGTATGCAGGAGGGCTCATCACATTGGCTTTGTTTCTGAATGGATGGTCCGCCGATGATTGTGCCAATGTGTTCGAAAGTCTCGCAAAGAAGGCTTTTAAGCCGCGTTGGTATTCTTGCATACCAGTTCTCTCCCAGATACCTTTCATTTCACATTTTTTGATCTTACTCGCATCATTGCTGGCCGATGGCGTATACCCGCCCGAGGATTTGGAAGCGGCACTGAAGAATGTCTTCGACAGTGCTAGAGGCATCCAGGATTACTCATATGCCATGGCAATTGGCGCAAAAATTGGCATACCCGTCACGACAATTATGGAGACCGACTTTTGTTTGTTCACAAATTACAATGGGGACGCTCCTAGGCACCATGACTGCGGTAACGTGAACCTCCACATCGAGACCAGAGGATGTAGGTTGTCCTAACAGCGTCAGGCTATAGCATCGTCCGCCCAAAAGATGGATCGAGGAAGATCTTGCTGTGGGAAATGTGAGTGCACCTCTAACGGCGCTACGAAATATACCTAACTTTCCTAGAGCAAGGTCCACTTCTGCGGCGCCATGGTTTGTGATCCTGAAATACCCCTAGCAGAGCTGACATTGGGTTTAGGTATTTCAAACCAAAGCATATACCGGGGGTTGGAACCTTTCAGGACGGAGGACTCTGGAAAAATAACCCTGTCGATATAGCTCTATGGGAAATTCCAGTGATTTGGCCATCAATCGAGAGGCCGGACTTAGTGATCTCACTCGGTACCGGATCTTTGAAAGCACGGAAGAAGATGGGATTTTCGGGCTTATGGAGCAGTAGACTTCTCGCTCGTCTATATGGATGCTTGGACCGCTTTATAAGTAGCAAGAAAATTGCAGAGGAGTTCGGCAACGGGAGACGGAAAGAATTGGATGGGCGGTACTTTCGATTCGACGGCGAACTAAGTGAGAGCTCCGGTCTGGACGAGACAGACAAGATACGTCAGATCGCAGCCTATGCGCGGGACCAATTTTGTCGATCACCTGAGATCGATGTTGTAGCTCGTCGCATTATCGCATCGCTTTTCTACGTTGAACTGGACAGGCAGCCGAGGAAGATCAAAGACAAATACTTTGCCTCTGGTCACATTTTCTGTCGGGTATCCAGGACACAACCCGCGTTCGAGCACTTGATGAATCAATTATCCAAGACCTGTGCAGTCTTCAGCATAGATGGGCATGTCGTCCCTGGCAGAGTCGAGGACCGTTCGTTTACCGATGGGACTGGGAACTTTAGGAAAAAAATAGAGTTCGAGGGCAAAGAGAGGCTGTCCATTCACTTGAAAGAGGGATCGTTCCAGCCGCAGCACATAAGCGGCTCTCCTTACGTGATCGAAGAAATGATCAGAGCTCAGGGCCTGAACAAGCAATTTGGGAGGTCTGATCATTTGAAAAGATGTGATCCCGAGCCACAGCCTGGACCACCTTCAAAGAGGCGACGAATCTGGTAGAGGATCGGTATTCTGCGAAGTGGCGGGCGTTAGCTAGCAGAGCACATTGACACACGGCAGATAGATACGATGAATGAGCATATATAGGAGTTGTATTTCACGTTGCTACAACCTCGTCGCTTAGAGAGGGGAGGTCGAAAAGCCGCACGATAAGCAGCCTCTGCAACTGCATACGCTTGCCCGGGTGAGTGCAGTGTCATTATACCGTCGGATCACGGCGTTGAATGTAAGTATCTGCCACACAACCAATGGCTGTTAGAAGTACACTGTAGTGGTTGCTGAGACATACACTCTTCGGCCGACTGCTCTCTCTTGCCGAGAAAATAATAGACTCTAGGCAAATGTACTTGTTCGAAGATACGAAGACTATCTAGAGTATTCTAAAACTAATGTAGAGCTTCCTTGGTGAACTTGTCACCTTTCTTCGGAAGTAGATCGCATGGATCTTCTACGCTTCGGCTGCTTTTGCGGAGAACGCATTATTCTTTTAGCGGTTATTGCCATATTCATGACGACATCCAGCCCGAACGATGTGATGTTGTATATTAACAGCCGACGACTGGAGAAGGGGTAGTGTTCCGAGACCCCATCTGCCGAAAAACATCGCGCTGAGAGCGAGACTTTGCTGACAACACCATTAAGGGCATAAAAAAAGTGTCAAATTGGTGGAATCGTTACAAGCTCTTTGGACTTGGGTCTCCCACGGGTGATTGAAAGCATTTGGACACAACTGGATGCCAGGAGGACAGTAGAGCGCCCCACATTCTGCGTTGGATGGAACAAGATAAAGGCCGCCTTCCACGAAGGGATAGCCATCTATATTTGATAAATCATATGAGATAGTTTCCAAGGTGATGTTGTCCGTGTACTCGAACTGCGTGATGTTTGCCGTGTTGGGCACAGCTCCAATTTTCAACGATATGCCACCTCCATTGGGGTTCTGACGATATTCTTCAGCAAACTGGCCGACTTCAGGGGCGAGGTGGACCCAAGTGTTATTTGTGGTATTGGCGACACTGGAGATATAGACATCGAAATCGCAGGTATTGCTGATGAAGGCAGTCCCTGCGCAGGATACAGGGGTTGTGCTCAAGAATGCCAAAAGCATGAGCAGCCGCAGTAATATCTCCATACCGACACAAGATGTGAACCCAGGTACCACCGATATAGCTGTGATGAGTCGTGCGGGATTTCTCCTCGTGTCTGGCAGTACCATGGAGTTGTATTCAAATCCAAGTTGCGTTAGACTAGGGGGCTGCAATAGGTGCTGGAAAAGGTATTCCCGCCCAAGCGAAAGGCGACCGCAAGGCCAAGCTTGATGACGGACCAAAAGCGAGGGGTGCCTTTTCGGGTTCAGAACCCGAGAGAGCATGACTTTTTAGGTCGTCTCGGGGAGCGTAATAGACGGTCCCATTGATCTTATACCGCCCATCTGATCTTAGCTGAGGATTTAAACGCATAGACGTCTAGGAATGGTCTTGACCCCAATGTTTTTCTTGAGCAAGGAGATCGGAGCTCAGATAAGAAGCTTCGAGACCGATGAGGTGAACAGCGATCGCCTTCGACATATAGTCATGCTTACTCGTCCTTTTGAAACTGGGGTAGTATCCGCTATCAGGTGGTGTAAAAAGGGAGGTCCTATTTTGATGCTCTTTTGAGGTCATGACTTGGGTTTCTGCATCAATAGCTATAGAAGAATTGAACAGAATGTTTGTTAGTGACATCGTTTCGGTACGTGCTTGTTGACCCTTCTACAACAGTGGTTCCGCTATAGGGCCTCGTGATAACCTTGTGTATCGCGAGGAGCTTGGGATACGCACCCTTATTCATTGAAGCTTCCATTGTCGGATACTTTAAATCTCTTCACCTGCACCTCCATCTACCAATACATTGCGGATCAAGGCGACTGTTTGGATGATATTCACAAGGTAGTCACGCGACGCGTACTGCAGGGTTGTGTGAATGAATACTGTATGAAAACGTTGCGGGGCTCCTTAGTCGCCTAGACCGGCTATACGGTAAGAACAAGTCGATTGGATTCAAACGATTCTACCGAGCCGAAGCCGACAGTACGGTACAACCAGCTGTAATATTTCTGTATCATACAATCTCCAAATCGGGAGCAAAGTACTGTGCCTGGAATCTTGAGCTCTTTATCAGACAACAGATAAGTGAAAACCACGTGGGCACAAGTATTGAAAAGATCGTCGATAACGTCAACATAGCCGTGTAAGTATCTTTAAACTTATAGTATGCTGAACACTGATATCAAAATCAGATCATTGCTCATAAATTCTATTATTAATGACGACGTTGTGAGAAACATTTAGAGATTGAAATTATTAACTATGACATACGACAGGTTGTAAAATATAACGTCAAAGCTGTTAACGTGGCAGTGTTCCAATCCTCTTGCCATTATCAATGCGGTGGTTCCGGTTGAAACAATCCATAGCTGTAAAGAGCACCGGGCTGGCCTATACCTTCTCTGGTCAACATATGAGTCTTATTAACAGTTATCGTCATTATCTCGCATAATCTCTTTTTGCGATCCCTGAGGAACATTGCGTTTCAGTCCCTGCACCATCCGCAGGATGGTATTAACCACTCCGCGATATTGCATTGTGTTGAGTCTAGATTGCTCCAACAAGAGCTTCATTTCGTTGATGCGTATTTCGAGTCTCCGATTTTCTTCTTCAAGCTCGTCCGCTGTTGTCTTTAGTTGACTCGAAGCCTCTTCAACATCGCGCCTCATTGCAGCTTCTGCCTCAGCTTTGGTTTTCCAGATGTCGCGCTCACCAATCAACTCATTCTTCACCTGCTGGAGGTCATTGATCTTGGCGGAGAAGCCGATATCCGAGTCCAGTGAGGGCGGATACTGGGGACTCACAGAATTAGTCAATAAGAACGGATGTCGAGATTTCTGCGTCTTCGTACTCACATTCTCGATACCCTTAGCAGCAAGTTCTGCTCTAGGACTTTTCCAACTAGCTGCAACAGAATCTCCGATACTTTCTATCAGTTCTCGGAGAGCACGGATGGAGAGGTCGCTCAAATTCTTCTGGAAAAGGTGTTCCTTTTCCTCCACCCGATCCCACTTATAGGGGTCTTCGTCACCAGGTAACAGCCTCACCTGGGACGGTTCTACGACTACTGCAAGTCTCTCATCTGTTCCCATGTTAGCTCATTGTGATCGAGACGGCGAGGGACTTTACATATGTTCTCTGACAGCTTTTCACGGCATTCTTTGTTCAGCTCTGTGCGCTTTACGTTGCTGGATTTACGAATATTGGCCATTTGGACGGTTGAAGAGTTGGTCAGTCAGAGTCTTGAGTCTATCTTGTGACCATGTAACGGTGATGTGGGCTGATTTCAAGGAAGAAGATGGGATAACGACACCGTTTCGAGCAGATGAAGGAAGCGAGGCTGCAGATCCGGCGAGCTTTGTTTACTTCACGGTTTTGGGGGGAAGGGAGCCATTGATGGTACCGATCAATTATGGCAGGTTGCCCAATAAGGCTCCTGTAGCACGCGCTCTACAATATTTCGCGTTATAATCATAACAAACCCTTCCCCTCTTGGACTTGTTTACCTGTTGAGAGGGCAACAGGCCATGTTTATCAGGGTTGTTTCCTTCAGAACGACATAAGTCATGCGGTACCAGAACCTCAGCGAGTCGTGCCATATAATCAAGCTTAGCTCTGGACTTATTCGACCTCGCCTTCTTAGTGAAGTATGTTGAGCCAACGCATTAAATCGGATGTCTCTAGTGGATGAGTCTAAAAAGGAAGAATAGTCTCTGGAATGTAGGATTATAAGATGGTAGATGGGTTACAACTAGCTAGCATTATATTGATTGCAAGAATTTAGAGATAAACGCTATTCCAACCGGCCAGAACCCATTTGCTGCCGGTATTGTGTGACCAGCCAAGACAGGCCAAAAGGCCCATCATTCGAGCCTTCATTGTAGCTGAGGATCAATAGGTATAGGGGTTGTCCTTCGTGAAGACGCTGGGAGGCTAAATGAGTCTTGACTGTCTGCGGATGACACCTGAGAATGGTGCGGGCTCGGGAGATCTGCTCCATTCACCTGAATAGAGGTATCAGTCCCTACGGCACCAGAATGCTGGACCTCAGACATCTCGGGCTTCTGGTCTGAGAGGGCGTAAAAGATAAAATCATATTTTGTCTCATTGTTAGGACGTTCGATGCGCTGCTGTTTCTGGCAGCGGGACTTGTGCTTGCGGATGCGGATGCAGTGAACGTCCTGACAGTGTTCTTTCAAGTCTGATACGGCCTCGAATATCGCCGCGCACCGTGGATCGGGACACATAACTTTCTTGGTTTCTTCGAGACCTTGAGCAAGATCGTACTGCTCATCTAACTCTTCAAAATGCTCTTGCACATGATCGACCCACGTCTGTTTGATCTGAAATTGGCGAAATCGTGAATGCGGCTCTAGGGAAGGGTCAAACAGACAAAAGGGACACTGGCCCGCTCTGGCCAGTGTTTTGCGGAACATGAGCGGGTCGAATTGGACAGGAAGTGTATCGCTGTCGTCAAGATGGAGCTGACAATGCGTCGACCAGTCGGACTTGTCGGTGACCCAGTTGTCACACTGAAAACATAATTCGGCGAACCCGTACCGAGTTTGGAGGCTGCGTCTGTAGCATCGGTAAACATGGTTCCACCTGCAGTCAGCTTTCAGGCTGACATCGTATGTGTAAGCTGCTTGGCAACAACGGGCAAGGGAAATAAGGAGACGCACCTGGACAATTCAATCCCACAGCCCTTCGAAGGGCATCGTTCACCAGGCAGGGGCTGCACGCTCGGCCGGTAAGCGACCGCCGGATTCTGTTTGCAAAGAGTGATCATATCCTCAAGGGCGGTTCTGCCTTCCGGGCTACGGAGGGGAACATCGAGAAATAAAGAGCAGGCAAGGCGGTCACGCGGTGGGTCTAACCGTCTTACACGATTGAAGAAGCTTGGTAGACTGGCAACAGGAGAGGTTTCGTTCTCGTCGTCGGTAGGGCATTGCTGTAACTGCAGCTTCCGCCACCGGTCCAACTCCTCATTCATGATCTTTCTTCTCTGCCAATATAACTCACCTCGGCGAGCATGGGTAGCTTCAGCTCCATCTGCGAATCCCGTTTCGCGATTTCGATGCCCTAGGCTCTCGATCTCTCGGTTGACCTCGACGAAGTCAGCGCGCTGGCGAAGGTCGGTTTCGACCTTTGCCGGGAGGGATTGCAAAGTCTGAGGGTTGTACGGAAGCGAGAGGCCGCGAAAACCGTCGAGAAATACAGTGCGTCGCCTGTGGCCCCAGCGAGCAGCTTGTCCATCGACGGTACTTATCTGGGGCATATAGTGGCCATAGAAAGTATCAGAACCCGTATGTCCGGCAAACTTCTTCCTCTCCGATAGGGAATAGCCGTCGTCTTGTTACACGTCAGTACGTGGCCGAAACAACGGGCCCATGGATATCGGGTGACGCGTAGGGTAACAAGCAAGCAGGTCCGTCTCTTACCGTCAGCTTTGACCAGTATCTCCCTTCTGTAAGAATGTACCGTAATTCGTTCCTCGAAACCTGCGCGATGGCCCAAGGCGGCTGCCCCGTTCGCAAAGGACACCGCACTCATGAGCTTATTTGTTGGACCATCCTTGGTAAATTGGCGAAAAAAAGGCACATGGTCCATCTCCTCCTTGATCCAAAGGCGGCGCATGGTGCCTTTTCGAGGAGGCGGGATAGCCTCGATCTCTTCAAAGGAATGGTAGTCCCGAAAGGCATCATCGGCCAAAGTGATCGCGAGCAAAGACAGCACTGGGTTTGCGTACAGTGGCTGCATGTCCTCATACATTGCATGCTGAGGCCTGGAGGAGATAGCGGCTTAGTTCGCTGTCCTTATTTTTGTAGGCAAGCAAGGAGATAGGCGTAGGCGTGAGCATTAGGACCTGGGAACGGCTCACCTATTATGTTTTGCATGTGTCATATTTTTAGCATCTCTTTCCGTCCGTACAGCAAGTTCTGCCTCATCGCGCTCGTTTCTAAAGACCACCCAGACGACATCCTAGATTGTGGTGAGATACGGCCAAGATGACACGGGCATAGCATCGTTCTACCTTATAGTACAGCCCGCGGCCAGAACCCTTCCGTGCAGAGGATTCCCAAAGCTCACCAATCCTTGTCGGAGTGTACATGATCTCCATAAGCCCGGCATGATTGAACACTCTGACTGCAGGGTGCACATGCTGGACCCAATCTTTTTTCCACATGTGAGAGATTAAGTTGATAGTATGATCCAGCGTCATGAAATGCTTGGTCCGCCGCTCCATAGAGAGGCTGAAACGCTGGCGGATGACGGTTCGGGTGTACTGGTATGGCTCGACGTTAGAAGTGTATAACTTACGAGAGGTGATCTTCCTTGACGAGATGGCTCACGCACGTTATATATAGTCTTGGATACTTTCGAAGGTATCTTTGTGTTACCATCTCGACGCTGCCACCCAGCGAGGAAGTCGGTCCACCGTTGCAACACAGTATTCAGACTGAGGCCGGGGCAGTTGATTTTCATGCCGCTAGTTACTCCTTCCACGAAATGTTTGGCCGTCTTGATATCATGGGGTGTCACACATGGATTTCGCCTTTCGTATCTAGCGAGGAGGGGTGAGACTTGGCAAAAAAACAGGTCCAGGCTCTGCATCAAGAACAGGTGTGAACTTACTCGTCCCATAGTGCCATCATCCGATCGTAGTTGATCTCTGTACCTGATTCGAGGGGTCCGAAGACCACTTCACCGTCGATCGTACATTGCGCGTTGGAGGTGAAGCCTTGCGCCTCAGCATCGTCGAACAGTGCGGCAGCGGTCCTCTTCTTTCCCTTCTTCATGACTGTCTGAGCAATAACGGCAGCGGCGAGCAACAAAGCTCAGCGGCGAAGACGACAACAATGTAATAATCTGGTAACTCAGATGAGAATAACGCTGAGGAAAGTGGGGAGGGCTATGTAGAGGAAGATTGGACACAGAAAAATAAGTCAGTCACCAGTGGCAGTGGCACGCAGCAGGGAAAAGAGGGACGAGAGGAAGGAAGCGAGGCAGGCGTGAACGAATGGGCCCTTTATGAACGTAGAGCCTCTTCGGGCTCCTAAGGTGCCCATCCAGACTTCATCTGACCACCGGCGGCCCAAATCGACACTTTGACCCACATCGTCGTCTCAAGTTGTTAGAAGCGACGGTGAGCCGTTGCCTAAGTATCCTCAAGGGGCCGTTGCGCAGCGATCAGGTGGGAGCGAGGCAGGGGAAGAAGCTGGCTGTGGGAGGGAAGGTTCCGGGTGAACTCCCTGCGGAGTGCGGGAGCAAAAGCGGCGAGGGAACAACCGGTCACAGCCCCGTTTAGTGCTCCAAAACGGGGAAAAAATATATATATATAGGACGTGAGCTATGCATGTTTTTGAGGGGGGCTTGTCTTCGGAAGCCGGACACTAATTAGCCTCAAATCACTTCGCGATATACTCGGCCCGGCCTTAGAGGAAACTCGGTGCAAGCAAATACTGTATATTCAACAGGTCTGATGGTTTGTGAATATACTGGATAGCTAGCTCTTCTTTAGCCAGGGATTCTATCAATTAAGTCCCAGTCTTACACAGACGTTCGATATTGCTATCGGTAATTATATAAGTGTACGTCTCACATGATTGGTTAGTACGGTAGTACTCATTTCCAATTCTAGTATTGATGCAATTGCCATATTCAGGACTGATCATAGACACTTCAATACAGATTGAATACATACAGTAGGCACAAGACCATGGGACTGGGGTCTTACCGCGCGCTTGCTACTCAGCGTGTAGGTGTTTGTAGTCAGACTACTCTGATAGATTTCCCTCACGTTGTGGTCTGCGATGGTCTGCATAGTTATGGTTTTTCTTGGCATTTTATCTGCCTTCACTACGACCCAGAGCCTACCTGAGGAGGTACCTACTGTATATTTACAGACAGACCTACTGTACAATACAACAAAATGCCTCAAATATCACGGTATACAGTACTTCATTTTTTTCTGAAAGTTATATTCCACGCAGTCGGACTCATTGAAGACAACCAATCGCACCTTTCAACTTTCAACCCTCGATCTCTCCCCACACGGTGAGAATACTGGCTGAGTTACCACACGTCGGAAAAGATTACTTGTCATCATGAGCTTATCGTTCCCTTCCTTTGGCGTTATCAGTGTGTGCTGTGAGGATGAGTTCGCCGATCTCACCATCATGTGTCACGGAAAGCGGTTCAATGTTTCTTTCCCTGTCGAAAATTTGCGAGGGCCGCAATCTGAAGGGGAATCTCTCGAACAAAAGTTTTCCACCTTTCGAGAAGAACTTGACGATGACCCAGCAGCATTGAATTACTTTGAGGAATGGGTCGTCGAAGCATGCATCCCTATATTACGACAGCTTGCTCCAGCGAGGAAGAACTCGGATCCTCCTTTGCTTCAAGAGTACTTCAACCCAACTACGGTATTCCTTACGCTGAAAAATATGGATGGCCGGCTGGAAGCAATGCTCATTCCAGATAAATCTCAGCTACCTGATGGAATTGTTCCTCGCATTTCGATGCCAAATGACTTGGCGTCGCTGCTCTATTCGCACAGTATTCCATGTTTTCCGGCTTCCGAAGTACGCATGGTTCTACGACGGGGGGATGATGAGAAAGACTTTGAAATCGAGGAAATGCCTCAAATAGTTGAAATCGCTTCCGGAAACCACGGCCCAGACCCTAACCGGCAGTATTGTTTCAAACCTGCATTTGAAGAACAATCTTTCCAGCGAGAGGTTCGTGCGCTTCTGCGCATCAAAAATAACCTCCCAGCGGAATCACGTGTGTCGAGTCTCGCTGGATTGGTCATGTATGAAGACGGGGTCACGATAATGGGGCTTCTAATTGATTATCTGCATGACAGCCAAACACTGGACACCATAATGTGGAACAATCCAAGCAAATCCGAAAGAGAGAAATGGGCACAGCAGATCCAAGACACAATCACAAAGCTACATAGTATCGATGTGATCTGGGGTGATGTCAAGCCGGATAACGTTCTCGTTGATAGCGGGGGAAATGCTGTTGTCATTGATTTTGGAGGTGGGTTTGCGAGGGGCTGGGGAGAGAAGGAATCATCGGGGACGATGGAGGGGGATTGGTCCGGTTTTGAGAGGATTAAGGATTTTCTCGGATTGTGAGCGGTGAGAGGGGAGGGGGGCATGTAGTATAGATGGGTTATTTGGGTACTGTAGGTATACCTTCCTTCTGGAAGGTGTTCGTAAGGCTTGGAGATATGGAATGGATGGTCACGGGCGTTTCGTAAATGAAGAGGGTTAATTTTCACTCAAGAGACCTCAAAGGCGTGAGGATATGCATCCCAAATTTAAATATGTAATATAGATTGTAGGAAACTCTCCTCATCTACTGTCCACCGACCACTTAATAAGTCCATGATACCGCTTCTTTCTCATATTAGTTCTGTACCTGTACCGCCAATCAAAGAGAAGAACTAGAAACGTCCAAGATTCCCCTTTGCCAAGTCAATTGTCATTCTATTGGTGAAACAGCCGCTCCCCTCCGCCTCTCCCCCAAATCCTACAGTACTTCAGCTCTCTGCGTTTGCATTAGACTTAGTCGCACTGTAGCACAAGACCTTTCTAACAAATCGGTACGTCCACATAACGGAAGTATCTCGATCACGTCCATGTTGGACAGTCACGCAGACAGACAGGACTCCGTGATCTGAGTCGTCGTTATAAGATCAGTGAATAACCTTCGGGTAGGTTGAAGTCATGTCGAGTATGCTTGAAAGGGCTCGGAATTTATCAGGGCTTCAGATCGGATGTCGAATTTAATTGATGGGAATAGCGGGGAGTGATCTTGTTTCCGAGAGGAGGATGGGGAGTTTGTTTGTTTGGACGCATGTTGCATTACATGGAGATAGACATGGTGTCGTAGCATGAGCTGAACTTGAAGTTGATACCGGTAGAGTGCGCTTGTGTTTTTTGGTGAGGTTCCGGGATTTGCTGGATAAGGCTCGGTGGATTGTACGAGACGAGACTCAAAGCCACGTGCATGGGCTCGTGTTGTAGATTAGAGAGCATATCCAAATGCAAACATCGATGTCATCATGAAAATCATCAGGAAAGCAGCACCCATGGTAAGCCAATTCCTGGAGACGGGTGACAATTTGTTTATATCGAGGTCAAGCACTCCTGAAAAGCCTCCGAGACGACTCGCGACTGCTGCAGACTCTAATTTGATTCGTTCCCAGCCGAGTGAAAAGTTGACAAGCCCGCCAAGAGCGAGTGCATATCCAACGACTTGCAACATGGAGACTTCTGTCGCCCAGATTGCAACTGAAGCAACAACGACAACGATATTCTTCAGTATGCCCGCAAGAGTCATCACCAGGCTGGACGTCCTGTCGATCTATTTCATGTTTGTTAGATCACTTTCGAGACAAGAGGTTTGCTCGAAAACGGCACTTACTAGAAATACACTCGACACGTTCAACAAAAATGCAACAGCAGCGTTCAGAAAGAGTACGAAGAACCCGGTCTTCGCCATGTCATCCCATTGAAAGGCTCCCCACTCGTATAACCATGCCACGACGAAGTTCATAGCTGCACAGACGGGGGCATAGTAATATAGACTGACGAGAGGATCCATCCTTTGTCCATCCTCACTCATCATGGTTTGAATGATGATCAGCCGTAAAGATTCGAAAAGAATTCCACCGACTTGGAGTATGAAGCCGACCAGATTAAACTCAATTTCTCCTAGACTTGCCAGTGCGACACCGAAGACGATAGCCAAGACGTTCAAGAATACCCGCAAGTTAGGCTTCTCAATTCCCCACGCCCACGACAGCAGAAGGACGGATACAGGCGCTGCCGCTTTGAGCATTTGGATGAATGCAACAGAAAGATACAGGTAAACCATGTTGCTGCAGACCAGGCTGGCGCTATACAATACACCAACAGGGACAATAGTCCGAAGGTAAACACGCGGTGTCATCCGTATCTTCTTGCAGCCATCGAGTAGCCTAGTAGTTGTTTTGAGTATCTGAGTCATGACTGTTGCAAAGACTAGATGCCAGCACGTCAACATGACTGGATATCGGAAACCAGCGGTATCAATTAGCCACTTGTTGAACAGAATCGTGACATTTGAGAAGAACATCCAGCTGGCGATATAGATAGCCGGATGCCATTCTGAACTCGTACCCGAAACGATAGGCTTTTCTGAGATCGGTAGCTCGGGGCTGTCCATCTTCGGCGTCGTATGCATGGCTGTGGTCAACACACAGTTAATTCACCTTGGGCCAATTCATAGAATGCGAGATTTATGAGGTGGACAATTGACATTTGCTCATGGGATAGGAAGACTAGAGAGCTCCGTTGCTGGACAGGCACAAGGGAGCAAGCTGTGTTGATGTCCATGGCCGTGGTCCGTGTTTTAAAGAAATGCAGTAACAATCTTAGAATGGTGTGAAAGAACCCATTTGGGTCAAAACCAAAGATGCGGGTCGGACCAGTGCCACTGTAAGGGTATATTAAACACTATCACTGAAGCATGAAGGCCATAGGTACATCAGGTCTGAGCAGTGATGTCTTTTGGTATCAGGGTGTGCTCTCGCGTCGAAAGACATGAGTACCTGCATTGTAACGCAGAGTGGTACAGGACGCATGAGAACGAAGAACTCGAAGAAAACTCGGTTCGAGAAAGCAGCGTCTCTACTCATAGGCTGACATTCCCTGACCCCGGGAGCCACAGTGATCCGAGCTCTCCGGATACATAATAGTATAGTACATTCTCCTTGCGTCAATTTAATAACCGTTGATCTGTTTTGACATACTGCATTGTGGCTTGCTGTTTCACTCGCGAATCAACACATTTCCCACTGTCTACCGACCTCACCGAAAGCACTATACACAATGTATCTCCTGTTCCCAGGAAAACAAGTGAAAAATGGGTGAGGGGCTTATGCATTGACCATAGGGTAAACTTCAGGCGCACGCGCCAGAAGCGATCCCTTGGCTCTTTACGCCAGCCACAGAGCACCTTCTTCTGTCCCCGTCTTCGATTTAGTTGGAGGTTGTATCAACTAAACGCGCATGAGGGTTTGCAAATGAGATGGCGTTTTCGAGTGAGTTTTAGATACAGTAGTCCGCCAAGTGAACGCCATTAATCAATAAACACTCATCAAGACACAATGGTCTGATGTAAACGCTGCAGGGCTTTGTTCTCTTTAGAATCAAGACCAGGGGGGTGAAACAGCTTATCGTCCAACAGGACTAAACAATTAAAGGACGCTATCGCACATGGAGGTACTGCCTGTTACCGAAAGGTGGTTGTTTTCTATCCTCAGGGGATCGAAAACTTTATCAACACCGTCTCGCCGCACAAGAATCATCGAGACGCCGTCCACTGCTACATAGCTAGGGATGGTAAATGGTACTTCGCGATATGAGGTTTGTGCTTGCAAGAATTCGCAGTGGCCTCTATATGCCCTGCGCTTATTGACCCTTGCTTTGGCAAGACGGTGTCTCCGGGAACTATAGGCTCTAGGTGGTGCCCCTGATCGTATCATATTTGATGGAATGTTGTCGAGGTTGTCAAAGTCAGGGGATACTCTCGACTCCTTCTCTTATCTTCCTTGTTCTCTTCTCTTTCAAGAATTGTTGCTTGCTTCGTTGTTTCCTTGTACCATTGCAAGCACCTGGTCACACGTCTTTACTGCAGACGAAGATGGGAGTGAACACCATCCACCTGAAATTCCTGGCAGGGGCGACATTGATCGTCTTCCTCTGGTTCCTCACCCGCGTGGGCATGCACCCTGAATCTCGCGCTCACATTGAAGAGATTGTTTACAACTCTATCTCTAGACCGTTGGGCCCGTTCCGCTCACAAGCTGATGGCCAAGCCAAAGTTCTATCCGAAGAAGAGGCCATACAATTCTGCTCAAACCACCGGCTGCCTGCATTCCCCCAGGAGCGGGTTGCAGGTCGCAAGGTCTATGATCTGCTGCTTATCAACACCGAGATCGAGATGCTTGAGATACGTATGGGACAGATGGCTCCATATGTCGATTACTTCGTCATCCTAGAATCTGACAGGACGTTCACTGACCATCAGAAGCCATTATACGTGGCCGAGAACTGGGATCGCTTTGCCCCATGGCACAATCAGATGATCCGGCATACTATAGACCTCGACAGCTCCGAATACAACCAAGACACATGGGGCCGTGAGCAAGTCAGCAGGAATGCAATGTACTTCCAAGTGATCCCACACCTGGTCGGTGGGCAGAAAGCGACAATTGACGATGTGCTACTTGTCTCGGATGTGGATGAGATTTTCAAGCCGGAAACCGTCAAAGCTCTACGCAACTGTGAAACCCCATCTAGGGTGACAATAACAAGCAGAATGTATTATTATTCATTCCAATGGTTGAGTGAATGGTCTTGGCGACATCCACAAGCAACCACCTACCAAGGCGACGAAACGATCATGCCTGATGATTTGAGGAGTGGGCCGGCAGATCTGAATCTTCCAGACGGCGCGTGGCATTGTAGCTACTGTTTCAGCACAGTTGAAGAACTCATCACCAAGATCACAAGTTTCAGTCACACAGAAATGGATAGACCTGAATTCAAGGATCCGGAGAAGATTTTGAACAGGGTAAGGAATGGAATTGACATGTAAGATGAGTCCCGTTCTCCTCCTGGTCTTTAGGATCCGTGAGCTAACGAGATTGAAAGGTTCGAACGTGACAACAAAACCCGGATCGAAAACAATGTTGATGTCCCACAATATATCAAGGCGAAAAGCCAGCAGTACAGCTTTCTATTGGATCGTGACCCGGCAGATGCCAATTTCAAAGATTATCATTGGTATTTTGAAGAGCCAGAGGTAATTGATCGATAGTACTCCTAGGGACGAATGCTTCTCTTAGGTCGATGAAAGGTTAGATGGGTTAAGCGGGAGTCAAAGGGTTATATCGGTTGTATTCCAAAACAGCCACCCTCTTTTTCCTTGAAATACTACAGCAGACAGTGGTTGTGGATGGACAACATGTTTATCGGCTTGATGATTCTTGCAACTACTCCGCGTTGAGACATGATGAGCTCTGAGACTTTCTGGCTGTATGGTATGGATGCAGTTGTCAGCAAAAGGTTCTCGTGACTGAGGCCAACCAATGTACTGAGTCACTCAGCAAATCACATGTTGATCCCCGCGGCTCATACACTTCAAAATAGGTATGACCAAAATTCGCATTCAGAAACCTCACACATTGCTGTTCTACGGTGAACTGGGCTCAATGGATATCAAACTTGTTACTATGTACAAACCCTTGTAGAACAAAACAGGGAGAGCTACAGTTCCTCCTGAATTAGGCTAGGAAGGTTAAGCGGTCAATGTTGAACCACCATCTTTCCACTTGCCCCACATGTGAAAATCCCACAATACTGCTGCGCTTTTGAAGATACAGCACCTGGTACAAGTGACGACGACAATCACCTTTGAAGGCAACGCTGCTACATTCATCAACCATACTTGTCGCAAGCAAGCTCCCAGGGCCCACGCCTGTCACATCTCCTTGACCTCACGATGCCGGTCGCCTTCGATAAGTGCGATACTCGGCCGCCACACATTGAAGCTATTCTCAATGGCTTGGATCGATACAATCCGGAAACCACCACAATTTTCCAAGAATATGTGGCTCAGCAATGTGAAGAGAAAACATTCGACTGCTACGCCAACTTGGCACTGTTAAAATTGTGAGACTTGACTTTTCGTTCTATAAAACTGCAGAGATTGGATTTAAAATGATGATTTGGATCAGCCTCTAATCAACGTTTCCTATTATCTTACATGCCTCTACCAGGGCGTCTTGGAGACCATTTTCCAACCCCATCTGAAACTTTGCGCTTCGATCGTATTTATCTACATCGCTGTCATTGCCTGTCGGAGTACTAATCCAGATCATATCCCAGATATCAATTCAACCCTCACCTCCTTCACCCCGAAGCAACCACCAACATCTTGATGAAAGCTCTTACCGTCTTTCCCTCACCAGCATTCTCTCTCTGCCTCTCTCTCCTGCCACCATCCACAACTCCATTCGTTCTGAATCCTCTTGCAACCAGTGGTGACTCCAAAGGGCCAACGCCGGCTTCAACCGACTTCACCGAGTCTGTCCAAAAATTAACCCTTCTCAACACCCAACTCGAATCAGCTCAGTACTCCGCGTTTTGGTCTACATTCAACTCAGATGACATCTACGCCGACCTTGCGGCCGATATTGCAGGTTTCGAGGAACTAGTGAGAATACGTATCGCCATCGAGGTAGGAAAGGCATATAGAGAAATTGATCTCTCAACTTTAAGCGAATGGCTAGATCTCAAGACTGCCGCGTTGGAGAAATTTGTTGGGGAGGTCTGCGGCTGGAAAATCCTGGATGCCAGCAAGGTAGAGATTCCAAGGAACCGAGAAAACGAAGCTAGGAGTGAAATCAAGGGGGAAAGAGTGGGTGTGGACATGTTTGGCCGTGTGTTACGGAGAGGTTTCGAGCAGCCAGCTTAAGTAGCTCATGTCTTTGTCTTTGTCTTATGTCGTTTTGGTATTCGGATTTCAAAACGGGGCTTGCATGCACGGACGGTCATGTTTTTCACATGGGATGAGCGGTGTTATTGAGAGGAGCCCCTCCATTATGTTTATTATCTAATGCCTCGTCCCGCTGACTGGGACGGCAGTGCATGGCAACCGTGCGGTTGCAAAGTGTGTGGCGACGAAGATTGATGACGAGATGAGGTCACTGATACAAGGTTTCTCAGGGATGGTCATATGCATCCGAATACCTCTACCTGGGGCTGGTGGACAAGGTTCACGACTTCCAGATACGCAGATGGGCTCCTAGCAACACCTGAGCTAGTATCTGGCTCGCAGGCCCAAGGCCATCACTTCCACGGGAAACTGCGGTGAGATTGAAAATGGAACAGGTCGGCGCTGAAAGGCGTAGCTTTAGTGAGATACCAGATGAAAAGAAAGACCGTTTGAAGACTCTTTCGTACTTTTTTGAATCCTTGGATCATGATTTCTTGACCTAGTTTGTATCTAAAGTCATCCTCGTTGACGCCGTACACTTGATATATCTACCTTCTACCGCATATTCCAAATTACTTACCAACCCACTCCTCCCATTGAACACCAACCCACTCCTCTCTCCATCCAACCTCTCCGATACCCTTGTCACAGCAATTCCTCTCACAAACGCCTAAAATGATCGTACCCCATTCCATTCCCGAATCGAAATCCGTCGTCACGTCGTCATCTTCCAATGCTGAGATCAGGCCAGGAACGAGCTGGAGTTCGAACACGCGGGGAGAGGTACAGTATTCGCAGCGGGGGATTCGGTTTTGAATTGTTGAGCTGCTGCTGGTGGTGATGGTGGAGACTTTCGAGGTGGATGACGAGGATTGGGCGAGTAAGGAGGGGAAACGGGATGCTACATTGTCGGTGGAAGAATATAGTAAGGGCGTTCCTTTCCATTCGTAACGCAGGACTTGTTCGGGGTTCTGAGCTAATCGGTCGGAGAATTTTAAAAATGTTCGGTCGATTGTAGATTCGAAGTTGTCTTTGAGACCATCATCTGCGGTCGTTTTTGAGGATGATGATGAAGGGCCTTCGGTTTCGTCTTCATATTGGACTTTTGAAGCGAGAGCTTTGGCTTCAGGAGGGAGGGTTGTCGGGCTAAGGGCCTCGTAGTCGGCATCGAGGTGAAGGGAAGGATATGGAGGTGGAAAGGAAGTATCCGATGGCCAGGGCTCGGTATCTTGAGGTTGGCTTGTTGAGGATTGAGCCGGGGAGTCTGAAGAAGAATCTGGTGAGGAAACACGAAGTTTGGAGGCGAACGTTTCGGGTGATACGGTTTGCGGGTCAGATGGCTCTTCTACCGGTTTTTGAGGAGGGATCGCTGCAAGCGAGGATGTTGGGGGAAGGGGCGCGAACGGATTGGTGAGCGTTGATGAGGCACTGTTGTTGGACATCGAGAACGGGTTCGCATTACCCGTTGGGAATGGGGCTTTCGTGCTCGAGCCGAACAACGCTGCGCCCAAGTCTGGCTGTTGTGCGAGCGCTGGTTGTGTTGACGGCTCCTGCTCCGTAGACTTTGTTTTCTTCCGTGTTTCATCCGGTTCCGCCTTGCGCACCTCTCTAAGAGCACGAATACTTCCAACTTTTCGGTAACAGGCCTTCCTCCTACAGCTAAAGATATATAATCGTCTTTCGTCGTTGGGGAAATGCTCGGGTAAATCTCCGTTGAGTTGTAAGAGAAGCGACATATAAGACTTGCACACTTTGCATTTTGCAAATGAAGCTGTAGGTGTTTTCGAGTCTTCGAGCCATGACTATGAGAATGTTAGGATTGCGCTGTTGTAATATATCAAGATGTACATACTGGATATCCTCCCAGGTGACTTATAGTATCATCGGTGGGATCTTGGGATGGATAGCCGAGAAGAACATTGGTCTCGGTATATTCTTCTTGGTCAGACAGACCTGACGAGTCACTTTCGTAGCCTGACATTGTTTTGCTTGCTAAGGTGAGATGGGCGTATGATATCGTGTGTTGCAAAACAAATCGTCGGACTTGGATAAATTTTTTGTTCTTGTCCCCTCATATCGAAATCAATTGAGACAGGGTTCCATTGGCGGGGTGCGGTGAACCCTACCGTAATTTGGGTCCACGCTGTGCCCCGATTTTACCATAGGTTATGTAAGGCCCAAGAAAAACTAATTCAATAGCTTACATCTATTAATAATCATGTCTCTACAGAGCACCTGAAGAGCTACAGTATCGATGGACGGAGACTCTATTGTACAAGAATACGCCGGGGCTCGCATACAGTTCCGCACGCTCAATTGGTAAAGTCCGAGATGATTTGCATAGTCGTCCACCTCCAACGCGGTCAACGCTACTGTGATTGTTTGAACCTGTTCACTCAAAACAGCTGAACTACTCTGTAATCATCTCGTATCTCGCTTGATGGGTCGTCTCGCTGTGTCTATATACGACGAGTATACGCCGATGTCATTGATCTCAAGAGGGGGTTCAAAACTACTGGTAACCATCACAATTGCACCAGTCCGCGCTCTCAAGCCGATCAGAGAAGGCAATAGATCATCCAAAATGCTACCTTGATCGTCGGCTTCACACTCTTCGATGCGATCAATGATGATGAAGAGGTCTGCCACCATGGAGGCTAGTTCTTCAAATATCCTCCATGTCTGCCTGAAGGTGACCGACTTTTGAAAGCGCCAGAGGTTGCAGATTTCCGGCTGCCGGTATGCCAAATCAGGACGCAAGTCGAGAAGATGCACGAGGAGCTTCCTCAGGAGGGTCAATGGGCTTAGCGACTCGCGGTCACCCCGGTCGCAGAAGACAAAGAGCAGTGTTAATAGCTGTGGTTGCAGCGCTTGCACCATGTCTCCTGACAGCTCTGTCACCCAGTTATCTTGGTTCCCGGAGCTGCCCCCTATCCACAATAACTCTTTGTGTCCTTGTCGGGACCAGCCAAGCAAGTCTTCCAGGACACCGTTGTTTTCCCAGTGATCCTTTTGCGAGAGGTGATAGCGACGACCAAGCACGACTTCTAGTTCTTCTTGTGGGTCATTCCCCATAGGGAGGAGAGCTTCTTGCAAGGTTCGCGCGTGCTTGATCGTTTCAAAATGCAGCATGTCTCACTCTCTGTCAATACAGTCTGGCTCATATCCAAAGATTGGATTTAAATAGACTTACATTTCGTCTGGGCGGTGAGTAGGTCTAATTTGGTATTTAGAATTTCCATACTCGTCCCAACAGCGACAGATTGACTCTCGACGTTCTCGTACATTCTAGCAACGACTTCGAATTATCAGCAATTTGATGTGTCTTAGCCCAGCAGTAAAGAGCCTACTGTGCCCAGTCCCCGAAACGACTTCCATCATATTGGCCGCTTGCGCAACATGTTCGGCGTCTTTCAAAGCGTTCAACACCTTGATCTCATCCTCGATATCGCTGACGAATGCGCTAAATTTGTTCGTGGGCTGCAAGACCGCATCCACTAGCTTGCCTTTGGAAGATTGTCAGACTTCTATTTTCAAAGGCAGGTCCACGGAGTGAAGTTAGGGGACAAGACTATATCTGGACTTCAAGCATCTTCAAGCCCTTGATATTGTTGCTTACTCAATTTTCCCCCACGATAGAATACCACCGCTTCGTCAAGCAACTTCATGATATGCACGTAGATTCTGGCGACCGAAGCTTTTATGGCGTTTGTGGGAAATACGGTCTTATAAAAGTCTATTATCGGCAGCTGGCCAGTAATCGCTTGGATGGTCGAGGAGAGTGACGTTTCTCTCTCCTTATTTGTTACCACGGCCTGGTCAAATAATCAATCTCGAGCCGGCAAGTATTGAGTCACATACTACATGCCTTGAACACGAGAAACATTAGACCAAATGTGACGGAGTATTCGGGAGATTGAGGCAACAGCAACATAACAATGTTGGATGTCTTGTCCGCAAAAGTACAGAAGGCGACTAGAAAGTCTGACGCCTTCTGTACTTTTGCTGATCGTTTGGACTTTTTTTCTTGCTCGTCGCTGATTTCTCTCAATTTAGCAACGACATTATCTGGCCTGATGTCGCTTTCTAGAAGCTTCAATTCTTCGTCCTGCAGTTTCAAGTTCTCCAGTCTTTCACGGGACTTGCCACAGGCATCTTGAGCAGGTGCATAGAAACTTCATTGATGTTGTCAGTCCCATGCAATGCAAGGACGAGTATAGCATACCAGAAATCCACCCCTGGAGTGTACCAGCGGGAATCCGAGAGACTGTGCGTGCGTGCAGGTTGGATCAATTTCTCTAAAGCCTCATGTGTCGACTGGCGCGACGGAGCCCGCCCTGGGGGACCCATTACGTTGTGCGATGCTTGCAGGATGTCAGAGTAATTGTTCTATGATAGCCTCGATAAAGTCTTCTCAGATAGGGCCTCTTTGGGACACAGCAAAAGTGATGTCCTGCTGCTTCCCGAGCTTTTCAGATCTTTTATGCATAGAGCTTGAGTATCATCCGAGTTTACTCCACGAGGCTGAGGTATAGACTTTCATCACTCATCTGACATTCAGCAAACACAGCCACCCATAGGTGCCTGGTTTCTAGCCTTGTTCTCAAATTTGGCACCAATGGTTGTATTTTGGCCCCAACATAGTCTCGTCTAGGCTGATTTTGGTTTTCCAGCTAATGCAGCATCAACAGGGATCCTCATCAGGCGTCCAATATATTCATTCCATGTTACTTTCAGAATGAGCGACACGAAAGATGACAACAAGCCACCTATATAAAGGATGATGAAATGTTGAAGGCTGTCTTCGAAATTGTCAAGGGATTGGCATTTGCAGGTGGTACTTATAAGTGGCCATGTCGCAGTGCCAGGGATGACGGCCGGATGTTGGATACACCCTGCTTGAAGTCAACCCGATTCTACTTGTTCATGACCCTGCCTCGAGTCGTCGTTTAAGACTTGGAGATAAAACTCATGAGTATATTCTTGGTTTACGGTATCAATTATTTGAGATACGAGGTAGTCACCTCATTTGCGGAAATCACAGTCATCGTCCTTGGTCAAATTCCACCAAAAAGGCACCCAACATGCCTTCTCAACCGGATTTGCAAACAGTTCTAGAATCGGGCCTAGAAGGGCATACCATAAAGGCAGTGGACGAACCAACACATGCTGAAAGCTTTCCTGTAGGTGAAGAAGACTCTGAGTCGCCTCGTTCAGGCGATGAAAACACCCCTGGTGATTCATCGTCCACGCCAGAGGACCAAAAGAATGGCAACATAGCCGCCCAGCAGCGAAAGGGTAGAATCGGTCACATTGTCAAGCGTGACGACGGGACGGAAGAGGTGATTGACTTAGCCAGCTCGAATGCGTCCCTTGATAATGCATCGAAAAACTCTTTTGCCCTTACTATCGTTTCAGAGAAGGTTTTCCCGTACAGAATGCGCGAATGGGAAAGGAAAGATCGCATGGCCATCTTATCGCCACCTCTACGGGAGTTGATTCGTCGAGTCATCAAGTTCTATCCTGGAATCGGCCTTGATGCTTCCCAAGTAACATTCCCTGAACCATATGGTCCGCTCTTCTTCTATCTGGACGAGATATGCCAGGAAGCTGAGCGTTCGGTTGACAAAGGCTTCCAAGAAGATCTGGACTGTCTCTTGGAGTATTATCGAAAGCATATCCAGCAGAAGCATTTACAGATACGGCAGATGTTCCAAGAGAATATTGTCCAATTTGATGATCTCTGGGCTTTATTCCGACCTGGCGCGCTTGTATATATACTGGACAAATTTGCACAGCCTTGCTTGCACACCATTATAGCTACCGGCTTCAGGGATCCGGAAGGCTACGTTGATCCAGATGAGGCTTTCACAAACAAGCGATTTCGCAGGCTGTGTGTTGACATGTGGTCGGTTACCTGGGATCCTGCTACGAATTTGTTCCAACGGAGCACTACGACACGCACCATCAGAGCTTACACTGGGAGCTGTCCGATAGAGTCGCTGCCTTTCTACCCTATGAACTACTACAAAGGTGGTTCAGAGATGGCTATACAAGAACTCCGTGGAAGTCTAGAAAAACGAGGTTTACGTTGGAGAAAACTAGTATCAGGCCGCCCTTCGTGCCAGCTCTATAATGGGCCTGCAGAGGACCAGGTGAAACGGGGAGTTCAAAATGTATGACTCATCCCTTGACGCAGCAACGTCTCTAACATCTCTTGCAGTTGAGCGAGAGAGTTGTGGTCGATGGTACGACTACTGGGATTACATTTATGGAAGAACGTGGATCTCGTGTCGTTCGATATCCGTTCCTGACTTCAGGTCTGGTCTCCGGTACCAGCCAGCTCCGATATATGGAGCGAGAAAACCCCATAGCCCCAGCAGGAACCAATGATGAGTTCACTCACTTTGACGATTTTGACCCCGAAAACGATTTTAGCTCAATCCAAGCCCAACTTTGTCCAGGGACCGTCTACTGCTATGCCATCAAGAGTAGGAGCTGGTATGACATCGCTGTTTCGCACATCTCAGAGGTAGATTGGAATAAAGAAGCCCTCGAACACCTTGTCCTCAGCCCCGATAAAAAGGAAATGCTCCTGGGCCTGGTACAGCAACATCAAAAGAACAAAGACAAGATCGTCAGCGATGTGATCCCTTCCAAGGGCAAGGTAATTTCTCTCCATCTTAATGGTTGCAATGATGTCTGACCTCTTCTCAGGGCCTCGTACTTGTCCTCCATGGATCTCCAGGTGTAGGGAAAACCCTCACCGCGGAAACTATCGCCGAATATACGCAAAAGCCACTCTACCCTATCAACATAGGCGAGCTCACGGCAGAAGAACAGATAGTCACTCGTCTCCAAATTATATTCGAGAGAGCTGCACGTTGGGATGCAGTACTTCTTTTAGATGAGGCGGATGTACTTCTTGAGAAGAGATCGTACGAAGACCTCCGACGTAACGGTATAGTTTCCGGTGAGTCGTCCAAGCTCTAGTCACCTTCAAAATCTGAGTTGGTGATCAGTTTTCTTGAGGATGCTTGAATATTACGAGGGTATCTTGTTCTTGACCACGAATCGCGTTGAGACGATGGACCTCGCATTCCAATCACGCATCCACCTTGCTTTCAAGTACGAGTCTCTGGACTCCCAAACGCGCCGACAGATATGGGAGAGATTTATCAAACGCCTAAATCCACTAGAAGCCCAGGGGAAGAAGGAACTTCTTGAGGCATTAGATGACGTGCAAGAGTGGAACTTGAATGGGCGGCAGATTCGAAACGTTCTGGCCATTGCAGAGTCCCTGGCACTTAGCCAAGCACGCCGACGAGGCGCACTCAGGTATAGCCACGTGGAGACTGTTGCAAACCAGACATTTGAATTTCAAGATTTCTTTGATGATGCAAGCAAGGAGCGTAAGGCACAAGTAGGAGAAGTCAATCCCGGTCGCCAATTCAAGGAAAGGAGAAGTCGAAATTTCATCTAACAGTGTTGACGTAGCGGTGGTATGCTGAGGGATAGCAAGGTATTGAAAAACTTCGGTGTCTACCGAAACTTGTGGAAGGCATGCCAAAAGTGGCTGATAGCAAGGAGGTCGGAGTGAACGAAGATCTCAGTTTCGGAAAAGATCTACTGAGGTCTCTTCCTTTTTCAGAAGATCCAAGAGGACAACATCCATCCGCCACATTTTCGGGCTCACGTAGTCCTGGCTTTATATCAAAATAACAAAAACGGAAATTACGTTATGTCCTATAAATCTAAGAGAGCCCCTTCATGAAATCTTACGTATTTGCACATTCCATGCAAGCTGATTGCGTATCCTAAGTTCTTAATCGAAGGACAGATGCATCACACCGGACAGGACCGTGGACGTCCAAGAAACAATCCGCGGGGAGCCTGGTCGTCAGCAATAAGCCACCTCGCCCAGGGGCCATCCATGAAATGTCACCCGCAGGTTCCAGCATATTGGTAGCCAACCAGAGGTGCTGTGTATTATTGGAATATCATAAAAACAATTGTTTTTGAGAAACGTGAATCATATACGAGATCTCGACCAATAGGGTGCGGTCGTTCGGAGCCCCACGGAGAGTTATTTGATGCCAACAAACTTTCTTCGCCCTTTGTTGACATTTTGCATAATCAGGGGACATCTCGAATGTGATTGGAATAGAGTGGTCTCAGTTCCGGGGCTACGTCGGAACAGCAACCCCTCTCCTGTCTCCTGACCAAGGAGAAGAGATATCACTCAGATGGCGGCCTTTGGGTGGATCTCTCCGCTAGGTTCCCTAGTCAGTCCGATCCGGGGTAGCTTCTATCGCTGAGACCCTGGCCAGGACTCATCCAGGATGTTGGAACCAACAGGGATGACAGCTGCCACGACATGGCCAAAGCTCTCAACAAATTTTCCGATGACCTCTATTAATATCCCTGTCCACCCCCATCGTCGAGTTGCGATGTCCCAGAAGTCTCTACTTGACACCTTAACACCAGTCTCCTCCCAATCCAAAGGCATTCATCATGGCGGAACAGGTTCTCGCCGAGGAACTCCACACAGAACTCATCCCGGGGACAGAGGTTATGCGCGATGTCGGTGATGTTCACTTCGTCCATGGACCGAAAAGTGGCGCTGTGTAAGTCATCTATCCTCCCATCAAGGTATGCTACGAAGCATCGCTTACCGTTCCAATGTGAAGCCTCATACCTCATCCATCGGAAGACCCGGCCGATCCATTGAACTGGACACTGCCATGGAAATGTGAGTCTACACGACCAAATTGCCTGCAAAAGCACTAACACGGTCAAGATCTTGCCGTGGTCGCGCAAACGCTCTTCACGTGGACCGCTGTGGCGTCAGCGTTGTCGATGGCTCCGATGTTCCCGTTGTTGGGTGCCGAATTCGGGTTGGACGAGACACAAGAAAGTCTCTTGACCGGTGTTTGCGTCCTCGCATTAGGTTATGCCAACTTCATCATTGTCCCATTATCCAACATCTTCGGTCGCCGCATGACCAGTCTCTTGCTCTGCGTCTTCTCCATTGGTACCTGTATCTGGGAAGCCGAGGCAAAATCTTACAACAGCCTTCTTGCTGCTCGAGTCTTAAATGGTTTTGGCACAGCAACTTCTGAAAGTCTGATGGTACAAGTAGTCGCAGACATCTTCTTCCTTCACGAGCGTGGTTTCTGGGCAGGAATCTACTTGTAAGGTTTATGTTTTCTCAACTGGATTGCCGACGCTGACTATAACAGCACTGCCTATTTTCTTGGATTGTTCCTTGGGCCCGTAATGTCGGGAAACATTGCAACCTCGTGAGGAATTTTTTTTATTTTTTTTTTCCGCGTCGCATATCGTTGATATGCACTTACTGACTCTACTTCTAGATACGGTTGGAGAAGCTTCTTTTGGCTCTCGCTGGCACTTTCCTGTGTCAACCTCCTGGCCCTCGTTTTCGTCTTTCCCGAGACTAAATTCGCTCGTTCCGAACCGCCAATTCAACACGAAGGGCATATCAAAGAAGCTGTCGATGTTGCCCCCCCAGAGAAAGATACAAGCTCCCAACACGAATACGGGACGAGGCTACCGGTCTCGCAGGTTGGCAAGGGCCGCCCTTCGAAGTCTCAGTACAAGTTATGGCAACAACCTGACCCAGCATGGAAATCGTTTTTGATCCGCGATATCGTGGCGCCAGTGCCGGCCTTCTTTATTCCGATCATCCTCTGGGCCGCTCTCAACGTCGCTGGCCCCGCCAACTTGCTCCTCCTTTGGAACCTTACAGAATCTAGCGTGCTCAGCAGCCCACCGTACAACTTCAGCGTCTCCGCGGTCGGTTACGCCAATTTTGCTTTTGTCGTCGGCGGCTTGATCGGTTTGGCCACGGCCGGCCCGCTGTCCGACAAAGTTGCCGAGAGAGCGACGCGGCGCAACAACGGCATCCGTGAAGCTGAGATGCGACTCCCCGCCTTGATCCCTTTCTTCGTCACGAGCGTCATCGGAATCGTCATCGGCAGCTGCGCCATCCAGTACAAATGGCACTGGGCCTACATCCTCGTCATCGGCTACGGACTTACCGGTCTCTGCGTCACGAGCGTCCCAACCATCGCCATTGCCTACGCTGTGGACTGCTATAAACCCATTTCCGGTGAGATCATGGTCGTCGCCACCGTCATCAAGAACACCTGCGGGTTCGCCATGAGCTATTGGGTGACGCCTCTGAACGAAAGAGAAGGCTTCATCGCACCCGGTATGGTCGAGTTCGCATTGACAATTGGACCGATTCTTCTGGGTCTTCCGCTCTACTTTTGGGGCAAGAAGTTACGGCACCTGACCAGGAATTCACCCGTACACAGATGGGAGACGAAGATATAGATTGCTCATCTCCCCGAGGTCTCGAGATGTATGTTCCAGCTGATATGTACTCTAATCTTTTTAGTATCTAGTCCAGTCTAGTCTAAATCTTGTCACGTCAACAAAGAATATTATATAAAAACCTATCCTCTATTCAATGTCTTCTTCACCCGTATTTATAACTTAATCGATTTATCCATAGCGCAATTCCAGCAATGAATTAAATTACCAACTGTAGAAAGAAAGAACTTCCAACCATATTCCATCGAGAAAGAAAGATCCAATCAGAAGAACTGAAAACTACGCGACTAATTCATATTCATATCTATCCGTCACGCCAAGCACACATACAGTATCAAATTAGATCGGTTCCCGGGGGGTTGGGGGGTTGGGGAAGGAAGGTCGGGTGTGCATCGGAACAAGGTACCGTACGTACTATGTACATAGTTATTTACCGATAGGATGGGATAGGAGGCCCAGAGGTAAGAGTATTGGAGAGTGTCGGTCGGGTACATGATTATTTGCATTGCAAATTCCCACTTTTGAAAAAGGGTTGAAGCTAGAAAGGGGGGGGGGGGGGGGGAAGGGTTGTTACTGTAATTACAGTAAGTTAACCGCTGTTAATTATCTACCTACCTAGGTACTGTAGCTACATATTACTGTACATGGTTAAGTCAGTTTGTGTGGCAGGCAATTACAGTACTATACTATTGTGTATCGAAATGTACTGTACATATATACCTACTATGGTATGTATGTAGTGGATGTGAGTGAGAGAGAGAGAGAGAGCAGGCGATCAGAAAGAAAAGATTACCGGCATGTACTATTATTAATATTATATCCGGCCGACAGTACATACAGTACCAATATCTTCTTTTTCGGGAAACTGATAATGTTAACTAATTAATATTAATTAGTACGCAAAAGCAAAGGGGAGAGGAATTGGAAATAAGTACTGTATTAATTTCTGGGGGGGGACAAAAGGGAAGGGGGGCGGGAAGATACCCTACTACCTAATTACCTAGTTAGGTACATACTCAGAGTAAGTTTGCGATCAATGTGTGGAGAGGCGGGGAACGTCTCCGCGATGTTTGCCCCCTAATTTAGTTGCTGTTGTTTGACTTGACTAATTATTACCTAGTCATGTAACTAACGTTACCTATGTAACTATGGTACTGTATAACAACAGTACATACCCGAATCAACAGCTTCTGGTCCGTGCTTCCCCCGCAAGATCTAACCCCGTGCGAGGCTTGGCTTCAAGACAGTCTTGCGCAGGGGAACGGGGATGGTGGAGGATGAGGAGGAGGACAAAGACCGAATGTAAATGCGTCTAAGATGACATGACATACATATGTAGCAACTAAGATGGTGTGGTGGTACATACGTGCAGCCAGCCCTTACTACTTTTACTTTTATAGAAAAGGTTGATCTCGATAGAATGACACTTGGCCCTGTCCCGTTTTATTTCTTTTGCCATACTTTCTTTCGGCAAATCATATTTTGATCCTCCGTGTGCTTCCTGGTACAACAGTCATGGGCCAAACATCGATCCCCAAGATCCAGAGATCAGTTTGGATCGACTCTCCAGGTCCTCACGCGGACGTACAGATCCGGGATGACATCCCTGTCCCCGCCCTCGGTGACGGACAGGTTCTTGTGAAGATGTTGTGCAGTGGCATATGGTAAGAGACTCCATTCAAGAAACCATACCATAATGCTTTCCCTGGCACTGAACAGATACAATTCAGCCATTCAGACGTCTACAACATCCGTGGCGTCCATCCCATGACCACCAATACGCCCGGCCACGAAGGCGTAGGGACCGTCGTTGATATCGGCAAGGGTGTCGACCGAACGCTGTTGAATCAGCGGGTAGGAATCAAATGGATATATAGCACCTGTGGGACATGCGAGATCTGCGAACATGACGAGACGGCCTGTCCTTCACAGGACAATTCGGGGAGGAATGTTCCGGGCACACTCCAGGAGTATGTGGTATCACCGGCACGGAATCTTACGAAGATCCCTGATGGGCTTTCGTCGGAGGCTGCATCACCACTGCTTTGTGGTTCGTGAATCAACATCGACTGGCCTGCAACTTGTAGAACTGATTTGCCATGATCTAGCCGGCATAACGATGTATTCGGCCATTGCGAAGACTCAGACAAAGCCTGGTGATTGGTTGGTCGTACCCGGGGCCGGTGGAGGTTTGGGTCACTTGTGAGTCCGTGATATGCAAACGCGGTTACAGCGGTTGATGGATGCAGGGGCGTGCAGATAGCCAAAGGCCGTGGACTCCGCGTTATTGCAATCGACAGGTTTGCAAACCCCGTGGCCTTTTACTCGGAGCTTCGCTGATGCCATTCCTTGCTGATCTGCAGCGGCGACGAGAAAAGAGATCTATGCAAAAAGCTCGGAGCAGACGAGTTCGTCGACTTTGCCCGATCAGATGTAGACTTTTCCAAACCATCGTCGTACTGTGTGGAGTGCTCACTGTCCCCCAGGTCGTCGAAACAATACAGAACCTAACGAATGGTTACGGCGCTCACGCGGTAATCTGCACCGCCGGCAGCCCCTCCGCCTACGACCAAGCTTTGAAAATGCTACGTCGAAAGGGAACTCTCGTCTGCGTCGGTCTCCCGCGTCTAGATTACCACCTTCAGATCAGTCCCATGGAGATGGTTGTGCGCAGTCTCACTGTCGTGGGGTCTTCGGTAGGTACGGCAAAAGAGCTGCAGGAGCTCTTACAGATGGCAAGTGAGGGGACCGTGGTACCGCATTTCATCGTGTTTGGACTAGAGGAAGTTGGCGATGTGATTGTGAAGTTGGAAAGATCCGGCGTTGCTGGGAGAGTTGTTCTTAGGATATCATCAGAGTAGTGCTGACGACGAGCTGTATGATGATAAGGGGACAAAGCTGAATAGATATGTCAGACCTACCTCAAATTGTCAATTAAACTTATACAAGGACCTGACCTAACAGAAATCTGGAGACTTGTTATATTTCGACCAAATGCTAAGCCTCTCACCTGCTGCTGTTGTCTGTTGAGCCCTCATGGATGCTTCTGTTGCATTACGGCATCAGCGCATCGCTGTTACCAGCCTCTTAAGCGTGAGGCTGTCCAATGCAAATCCCTAAAACCCTGGGATTCTCCATAGATATAGACAATACAACAAGCACTTCATGTATGAACAACAATGTCCATTATCATTCAAAAATGTTCTTCACATCATCATCATCATCATCATCATCATCATAGAAAGAAAGGTAAGAGAAAAGGAACAGAACACAGGTCGATCAGAACAAAGACGGCCACTGTTAAACAGCAACGCACCCAATGGAATCCCAGAACAAAGTCTGCTCATCCTAACAGCGGTTACTGTATATCAGTTTCCTCCTGAATAGTAGTAACCTTCATGTTATGAACGTTATGTGATGGTGGTCATGCATGATCAATGGCGGCCACATGCTTGCGGGTCTGGCCCGTATCCTAGGTTTTCGAGGTGAGGTCAATAGCCCCCCGAACTAGCATGATAAAACATGGTTTATGTGGTATTGAATAAATGGCAGATCCAATCTGTCTCGATAGGAGTTTAAATATGATACCTTTGCCCCCGGTTTTGAGTAGAGGCGGGGGGGTTGGGTTAAGGGGGTGCGCGGTCTGGTGCTACTCCAAATGTGTGTGCTACCCTGAGATATTGTACCAGGGTACATAAGTTGCTTAGTGACAATGTCACAGACGGTAGTACGAAGTAAAAATGTATATACACTTTCTATTCCAGAACCCGTGGGTCACAGTACCTAGGTAGGTATATAAAGTGCAAGGCAGCCAACCTTTTTCTATTCCACGTTCACCAACATACCTTTACAGTCTACTTCCTCGAGTCACTTAATGCTAGTACTAACACTCAGTTGTCATTTTGGCTTCTGATCGTGCAAATGGGATGAGAACCATTCTTGATGCCATGCATCAGAAATTCCTGACTTAGGCCCTGCGGATTCTCGGATTATTTCTCACGACCATCATCAGACTTCTACGTCGCTTACGATAACCCCATCTCATGAGAGACCTTAGCGAAGATGTCTGATCTGTTCACGTCGATTGTGAAACTTCCTTATGAAATTTCTACAGAGATATTCAGCCATCTGGACATTTCCAGTATCTTGGCGCTCCGGGCGTCGAACCATTTCATGCATGATCTAATATATCGCCATGAATCAGACATCGTCAGAGCTCACTTTAAAAACCAACTTCCTGCAAGTCTTTTGACAGTGTTTCCCAATCCCGACACATCAAATCCATGGACGTTGGACTATCTTTGTGAGACACTACGCAGGCAAAGAACTTGTCAACGCCTCGCGGCTATCCTCTCAGATGCCATGTGTGCTCGATTCTATAATCCGCCCTTTCACGGTGTTGCTCTAGACCCTCTTCGCCCTGATCCACCGTTTGAACGAGGTACTCTGCATCCGCGGATCAAAGAGCGTTGCGTTGAGGTACGTCCCCGCCTTGCGCTTGGATTGTACGTCCTCTACGACTTTCTCTCAAGACTGAAAACAGCTACACTCAAGTGTACGAAGGATCTCGATGGCGTCATGTCTGATGAAGATTTCACTTCCCTGACGCAGTGCCTCAGCTGGGACCAACAAACATTCGTCTGGCGGTACCCTCCTGAGTTGACGATCGAAGCTCACCACATCTTTTGCATGCTTGGATCAGTCATCTCACACCAACTATCATACCAAATAGAGTTGAAAGCCGCCATCAAAAAAGCATGTGTCATGGGAGGCCTCGACGCCATCGAAAGGTTTCTGAGGCCAGCTGTTTTTCAAGAAAGTCCCGCTAGAGTTCAATTGGCATTCGGAAAAGGACTAGGAAGAGGTTTATCGCCGCCAAAGCTTTCACGGAGTATTCGGCATCTCAATAATGCATACCGAGACCACGCAACCCGAGATGGAATCAAAAGATCAACTCTAGCGATTGGAGACTTCATCTGCTCTCAGTCCGTCTGGTTTGAAAATGCCGAAATCGTCATTCAACGTCGAGAGATACACGACCAATGGGCAGGTAACGAGTATCAATACATGGATCACCTGATCAGAAGTGGTGAAAGACTGGAAAAGGTCAATTTGACCATAAATCCATTCAAGGCACGATTGATTTCTTAGTCCATTGTTCAGATATCACACAACATCTGATCGTACTTTAGAGAAGTAGAATAGCCAAATAAGAATATCAAACATATCGTATCCATTTTGTGGAACCTCTGACGTCTTTCGTATTCACTTCATATTTGAGTCGGATATACCCGCTGAATGTTGTGCATCGACGAGAATAAAATATACTGGCAAGCAAACACGACGACATGGATTTTGTGTCTTGCTCAACACACTCTCAAACCTATACAACAATGAGAAATTAATGATTTCGCCGACGTAACAATGCAAGTTCCGCTCTTGCTCTATATCGCACTTCATCTTCTCACGTGCGCCGCTGGAGATCTCCCCCAGGGGGCTCAAATACCCTTCTCTGAGAAAACATTACAAGACAACTTCACGGGGGACCAAGCGACTCGGATAGCTATTATAGGTAAGGTGTCCTCTGTATGAAGAACTAGAAATGTGATTCTTAATGTCAGAGTTCTAACCTATGAGGAAACAGGCGCTGGCGCTGCGGGCTCATCCTCCGCTTACCATCTTCGCAAGTTTGCCAACGATAATGGCCTTCCTATCAACATCACGATATATGAGAAGTCTTCATACATCGGTGGAAGATCAACAACGGTCAATGTTCTAGATGATCCGGCGTATCCGGTCGAGCTGGGTGCTTCGATCTTCGTTCGAGTCAATGAGCTTCTGTATAACACGGCCACAGAATTCGGCTTGCCAACCGATGGTGCATTGTCAGAGGACGACCCAGACGCAGAGTTTGCGCTGGGTGTATGGGATGGAACAGAATTTGCATACAAACAATCCTCAGGGGGAACTGGATGGTGGGATATTGCTAAATTGTTATGGCGCTATGGGCTTGCTCCCATTCGGACGCAAAAATTGATGAATTCCACTGTTTCAGCGTTTCTGAACATGTATCGAGAGCCATTATTTCCTTGGACCAGCCTCACTGCGGCAACTGAACAGGCAGGTTTGCTTGATTTCACTGCTGCTACTGGATGGCAGTCATTGATCAAGAACGGCATCGGTGAGAAATGGGCTCGGGAGATCATCCAAGGCAGTACCCGTGTTAATTATGGACAAAACTTGGTTACAATTCATGGGTTGGAAACTATGGTCTGCATGGCAACAGATGATGCTATGTCAATTCGTGGTGGGAATTGGAGGATTTTTGAGGGCATGGCGAAAGCCTCGAACGCTGTGATCAACCTCAATGCGGCAGTCACGAGCATCGAAGCCTCGAAGAATGAGCATGGCCAGAAACTCTACACGATTGAGTCTCAGTCGACATCAGATGTAGGTGATTCTTTAACTATGACGTCCTCCTCACACTACGACATCGTCATCCTAGCAGCCCCGTTGCAATTTGCAAATATATCAATCACATCCTCCACCTCGACGCCCGCTCTAAAACACACTCCCGACAAAGTCCCCTACGTCGCCCTCCACGTAACTCTCCTTGCCACCCCTCACCGCATCTCACCAACATTCTTCAATATCCCCCCATCCAAAGATGGCTCAGCCGCGACCTCAACCGTCCCGGCGATGGTCATAACAACTCTACCCAAGTCAGCCAACAAATCCGCTACAGAAATCGGTCCAGACGGTGTTGGTCCAGCAGGATTCTGGTCCGTCAATCACCTTCGCAGTATACCACCCGATCCCTACAACAACCTCACGCAACCTTTGCACGTCTATAAGATCTTCTCCCCAACCCCTATAAACGCAAAATTCCTATCTTCGATGTTCAACATTCCCTACATATCAAACCCACCCACACCCAATGACAAACACCAAGACTCCGACCCCATCTCCCTCCTCCCCTCCTCCCATCTCCCCTGGTACCACACCCACCTCTGGCACAGTTACCCATACCTCTACCCGCGTGTGACATTTGAAGAACTTCGTCTCGACGCCGACGCCGACGCCGCACTCAACCACGACAAGCAATCCTCCTCATCAAACGATATCAAAGGAAGTCTCTGGTACACATCAGGCATAGAATCGTTTATAAGTACGATGGAAACGAGCGCTTTAATGGGAAAGAATATCGCCGAATTGATCGGGAGGGGTTTGTTGGTAGAGTAGCGTAGTTTAGTTTTGTTGGGTTGGGGGAGTTTAGGCAACGAAACGAAAAAGTGGAAAAAAAAAAGAATTAAAGAAAAAGAAAATTCTGCATGGGGCCAAGGAATGAAGGAAGAAAGAAAGAAAGGGGAGGTCAATTCATTATTTATCATTTTTTTATATCTAATTTTTTAAGAATCGTTTAAAAAAGAATGTATGTATGTATGTATGGAGTAGGTCGGGGGAATGAGAAAAGAAAGAAAGGATTAGAGATTGAATCCATGGGAAAGAGGGGAGGGAGAAGATGAAGAAATAGAAGACGAAGATGGAAAAAAAAGAAGGTCCGTCCTTTTTCCACATTTCATAGTTCAAACAGGCACAAATTTATGGTCCGGTTGTGCTCACACTTCTTTTTCCCCAGCCGCTGAAAAAGTATCCTCCACCGCCACCGTTGCTTGTCACACTGGTAGAAGGTGCTGGACTAGTTCGATTCGGTGATTCACCTAATGGTGTCCTTGCCCCGAAGAAGCCTCCGCCACCACTAGGTGTGATCTGCCCTGAAGTCATACTCGATTCACTCCCGTTTGTGCTTATTCTTGATATTGTTTGAGAACCGCTATTGGCATTGCTGTTGTTGAGATTTAGCATTTTTCTCAAGGAGTCGAGTTTGCCTTTAACCTCTTCGAGCTCTTGACGTGCTACGGCTTCGGCGGTCTTGGCATTGACGAGTTCTAAGAGAAGGGTATCTTCGGCAGCAGGGGCGTGATTTTCGGTCGAAAGGATTGGCTGTGTCATAAGAGAGGATGTACGTTTGGAGAATTGAGGTTGTTGGGATTGTGATTGGGCTTGTTTCGGGGTGTCAGTCGTAGAACGTCCAAGCCTCAGCTCTCTCAGACCGGAGCCATTCGTTGATTTGTCGTTACTGTCCGTGTTGGATTCTGCAGGGGAATCTGGGGTTGAGTTCTTGCCTTTACGGAGTTCCAACATGGTTTTCTCGAGACGTTGTCGTTCTTTGTGGGCATCTTGAATACGTGCACGTGCTTCTCTGAGTTGTTCTTTCAATTGATTGTGTTCCATCTCCTGAGCATCCAAACGCTGTGTTAGTTCTTTGCAACGAGAGACTTCGGTTTCATGCTTTTGTTTCCACTCCACCACAGAGTCACGGAGTTGATGTTTAGTTTGGAGAATTGAGATACGCCGCGAGGCATCATCGGCAAAACGTGATTCAGCTCTGAGGATAACATTCTGCACCTCATCCTCGACCGAATTCATACCTTCTTCCTCGCCCAAAAGTTCATTTACTGCCTCTGCCTGAGATTTGAGTTGTGTTAGAAGAATTTTGGCAACACATTTGTCCTCCTCGCGTTCTTCTCGTTCCTTTTGCAGTTCCTTCACAATGTCAGATTGCTGCTTCTGCATAGAAGACAGTGCTGTCAACAAATCTTCGATTTGGCTATGAAGATCTCGGTCTGGGTGATTGGCTGCTGCTCGCTCGATTTGCGATGCGGAATCGGCAACCATAGCGTCTGACTTGCGAGAAGCATTTGAAACTTCAGTTGCCAAGGTGCTGGCGTCAGAATTACTACTAACAGAGTTCAAAGTCGAAGTAAGGCTTTGTTTGGAAGGAGACCTTCTCATAGTCGATGTTGGTCGCGAAGGTAGTGCCACGCTGAGGTTGTTTGCAGATTTTGATGAGCCATGACCCGATCCTCCCCAAAACCGTCCTAGTAATTGCGTTGCCGCAGCTCTGAGCGAAGGTGGTTTTACGGTTTGCGAATTCTTGTAGCTCTCCTCCAGAGTTTGCAAGGTGTTTCTGCTGACGAGGCTAGTCAAGGCTACAAAGTCTGAGACAAGATCATCTGCATGCTGAGCATACGTGTCCCAAAGACTTCGCGAGAGCAGCAGCTGCATCACGTCTTCGAACTCTGTACAAGCCATGATTTTCTTCTGATTTCTTCTCATCAGGGACAAAGCCACTCTCATTAAGGTTTCTGTAGCTCCTTCGGACAATATGATATCGTATATGCGTAGCAACATTGGTAATGGGCATGTAACACCAAAGAATGATAAGAACCATTGTGATACATAGAGGGGCTCGACCTTAAGTTCGTCGAGGTGGGCAGCCAAATCTGGACTATGCTGAGTGAGCAACTGTTGGAACTGGTATATACGTAGATGAAGACCGGATAGATCGGGTAGATAGCAGGAACGAAGGTCGTAATGATCCATGAGACTGGGAGCATTAGCATCAACACAGCTACCAAGACTTTCCAAATCAACTTACCGAACTAGAATGCTGAAAGCCTCGGCATCGCTCATGTGCATAAGTAACGGACCAACGACAAATCCAAGACCTTGACAATATCCAATTTGCTCATCATACAAGCTGAAAGATTTCAATACTCGTCCAAGCATCTGCTGGCCTTCACCACCAGGATCTCGAAACATTTCAACATTGGGAAAGCTTCTGCCAACGTCTTTTCCAATCAATCCCTCGTAAGGGCTGGTTTCCGCCGACAGACGCTGAAAATCCTCAATCAAAGTTGGGTCTCTTGCTCCAGCAATACTAGGCCATACAACACCCCGAAGTGGTGGGGGGACTCCTCCCCGTAGCTTGTTCGAAGTCAAAGTTGGTAATCTCTGCGCCGTCTGCGCGTAGTCCGAAACAAGGGCAGCCCAGAACTCGAGTTCGGTCATCGGAGGCGCTGGGATCTGGGAGTAGCGCAAGGACTGTCGGTATGGTCCGTTCACAAGTTTCTTCAGGTGTTGCACAGATGGTGGTCTCGTGGGCGTTCGAGGGGATCTGACGGCTGCACTGGCCTTCGGATTCGTTGCGAGAGCCGCATTTTCTTGTTCTAAGCGAGCTAAGAGTAGAGCAGTGGACTGCAACGTTAGCCATTAGCAAACATGCAGCATCGGGTGAGTGCTAACCTCATCCGTGCCTTCGTCCCGAGGTTCCTGTTCTTCTGTCTTCTCCAGGCCCTCCCAGTTGACCGAAGTTGCAGAACCGCTATCGGTAGAAGAATCCGATGGAGCAGAACTCGTGCGGGACGTAATGCTAGATGCTCGACTGGTCACCTTCGTCTCTTGTTTCGCCTCGTCCTGCTCTTCCGGGAGATCTTGCAGCTCTGATAGTCTGACGGTGACCAGGGAGTCGGTAGACATCGGTTTCTCGTCGATGCGGATGATGGGTGTGGCAGTAGCCGATTGAAATGCGTCGGGCGCGGACATGATCGCTGATTTGACTGCGAATGTCGTCTTCTATGTGCTCTGGACCGTTTCAAGAGCGTAAATGTGCTGTATCTAACGAATGTGGCGGGCCTCTACAGGCGCCAGCTCCCGAAGTCACCGGTGTCTGCAGCAGCCACAAGAGTGAGGCTGGGGAATTTGCGCAAAATACCTGAATGAGAGTCGATATACAAATGAATGGACACTCCTTGAAAGACCGTCCCGCGACCTTACAAGGGAAGGGAGTGTGATAGCATAGAGGCAGAAAACGCCATGGAGTGGGAGGTGTAGGAATGAATGGTCGAGATTCAGGAGTCGGGATGATCTTATCAAACCTTCCTACTTTGGGAGATAGTCGTGCACTCTATGGGATCCATTCTGACCAAACACATTCCTCAATGTTGCCCTGGGAGTTTTCGACAGGAGAATCAAGTGTACGTAGTATACTTTATTGGAATCATGATGAATATGCGCAACCGACCTTAGCTACCCTTTTTATATAGTTATATATATATTTTTTATCTCTTGTTCAATACGGGTCATTGATACTTGAACCATCTCAGTTGGTGTGTGTTGAAACATCTTGCAAGCTACTGTATCCTTTTACTTTGTTTGAGTATTAATATCCTTTCCCCGCACACCCGGTCCCCTTGCTCTCGCTGTCACCTCAAGCCTTCAGTTCAGTTGGGTGCCAAAAGTTAGCAGCATTGCTGATGACGCGATGTCTCTTCGGATCCAAGTAAGGGATATCTATTTGCCACGGCAAATGGCTTTCTGTCCCCTTCATCGACCACGTGAAACGGTCTACTCTGAGTACTACCTACTACAGAGTATGTATGTACCATCACCAAGCTATACCCGGGCTGGATCGACCTCTGTCTGCGTACAGCCGAATGCAGGCTTGGCTTCGGCTGCATGTCGGTGAAGGAACACGACGCCTGTTGTATCCTTTGATCAGATTCACTTCAATCAGGCAGCATGTCGCTGTAGAGGGAAGTTGATTGCTCCTGTCCTCAGGCAACCAGACCGTTCCTAAAAGTGAAAGGAAAGAGAAGACTGAAGACTGTGACCGAATCACCTACTCTGTATACCTTTAAAATGCGATCATTAGCTGAGAGTTGCTCCCTCTGCGACTTCGTAGTGGATGCTGCTATCCTCCCTGTCGCGTGGCCATCACTTCACTTTAGCCAAAGAAGTTCTCATTTGTGAGTTAGGGAAGCCAGACAGGTGGAGCGAGAGAGGTGAGAGTGAGAGAGGGACATTCATCATGTGTCATGTGTATCGTATGCTGTACTGTATTCTCTGGTACTTGTACTGTAAGAAGAGGGGAAAAGAAAAGTAGATATTTACAGTACAGTACAGTACCATACCATACAAATGAGATGGCTGCAAGGTCCAGTACTACCCTGTCTACCTTCTACAGGATACAGATGAGTGGCGGTAATTAATATTACTGTATGATAGGTACCTGTGTATCTACCTAAGTAGTCTGCTATATTATGGGTAGCAAGAGATGATGTTGTATTTCTCAGAAGATACAGTACCGTAACGTTCAGTTTTTGTGCTGTAAACGCGCGGGCGGGCGCGTCAACATCAACAAATCAGATTCCACCGACACGGTCGACAAGGATTATTATGTATTGACCAAGAACGGGTAACTCCAAAACAACATTTGAACACAACCACCCTCGTCTTCAGTAATTAGCTTCTTACTGTATGTAAACAAATCTCCAAACTCGGTCAACTTGTGTAACATACAACCAAAGATCGTTACACAGAGTACACGGTCGAGATCAGATCTGGGGAAGAAGCAAAGTTGAACAGACTTCACGTTTGAAGCTTGTGTGATTCTTCCATCTACTCGCTGATATCCATCATTTTCTCATTTTCGCGTCTGTTGGCGCATGCACCGAGACTTCTTCGCAGGCCTCTGAGAAGGCCAACACTGCTTCAAGAGCCCATTTCTTGGACTTATCGGCTGCTGCACACCAAAATGGACGACTCTATTTTTGATGATTTTGGCGCAAGCTCCGAGTTCGAGCCCGTTTCCAAAGCAAAGTCGAAGGCTGCGCCCAAACCCAAGAAAGCAGCTGCGCCAAAGGCTGCAACTAAGAAAGCTGCATCCGCGACAAAGGCCACGACCAAGGCGAAATCTACTGCAATTAAGAAAAGACCTAGAGCAGACAGCGAAGATGAAGCACCTGCAGACGAGGTTGATGAGCCATTCGAAGATGAATCCCTCCTTGCTGATACTCCACCGAAGGGGAAAAAGCAGAAAACGACTTCAGCATTAGCAAAGTCAGGAAGCAACAAGCCGCCTCTGGGTGACCTGGTGAACGAAGCCATGGCCCTCGATGAGGGCGACAAGAAACCGAAGAAAGGAAAACGTGTTTCAGAGCAATACCAGAAGCTGTCTCAATTGGAACATATTATCAAACGACCTGACACGTACATCGGCTCAGTAGAACGCACAGAAAAGCAGATGTGGGTTTACAATAGTGAGCAGGACAGCATGGAGTTCCGCGAAGTATCCTTTGTACCCGGTCTCTATAAAATCTTCGACGAGATCCTGGTCAATGCTGCTGATAACAAACACAACGACAAGAACATGGACGAGATCCGTGTTACCATCGATCGTGAAGCAGGAGAGATCAGCGTTTGGAACAATGGACGAGGTATCCCTATTGAGATACATTCCAAGGAGAAGATCTACATCCCCGAAATGATATTCGGACATCTTCTGACCTCCTCCAACTACGATGATGACCAGAAGAAGGTGACTGGTGGCCGCAATGGATATGGTGCTAAATTGACCAACATTTTCAGTACCAAGTTCATATTGGAGACACAAGACTCACGGAGCAAGAAGAAATATAAACAGACCTGGACAGAGAATATGGGGAAGATGGGTACAGCCAAGATTACTGATGCCAAGGGCGAGGACTTCACCAAGGTAACATTTAGTCCAGATTTTGCCAGATTCGGAATGACTGGCATGGACGATGACTTCGAAGCCCTTGCCAAGCGTAGAGTATACGATTTGGCCGGAACCAGCAACGTAAAGGTCAAGCTTAATGGCTCCATGATCCCAATACGGAAATTCAAGAAATATATGGAATTATATACCAAGGCCATCATGAAGGAGCGAGGTGAAGAAGCAGCGAATGACTCTTCAGAAATCATCACAGAACAGCCTGATCCCCGCTGGGAGATTGGTTTTGCCGTCTCAGATGGTTCTTTCCAGCAAGTCTCCTTTGTGAACTCGATTTCAACCACTTCAGGGGGGACACATGTCAACTACGTCGCGGACCAGATTGTTGCCAAGCTCGCAGAAGTCGTCAAAAAGAGGAACAAAGGAGGTGCCCAGTTGAAGCCCAACCAGATCAGGAACCACATCTTCGTGTTTGTCAACAGCTTGATTGAAAATCCAGCTTTCACTTCTCAGACCAAGGAGCAATTAACAACTAAATCCAGCCAATTTGGAAGCAAATGTATTGTTTCTGACAAATTCATGGCTCAGATTACCAGCAAGACACACGTCGTGAACAACATCCTGCATTTTGCGCAGCAGAAGGCCGATCAAATTCTGAAGAAGAGCGATATGGGAAAACGCAGTCGTATGAACAATCCTAAACTCACCGATGCAAACAAAGCTGGTTCAAAGGACGGTTTCCGCTGTACCCTGGTTCTGACAGAAGGTGATTCTGCAAAGGGTCTGGCCATGGCAGGTCGAGCTGTGGCCGGCCCCGATCTTTTTGGTGTCTTCCCCCTTCGGGGAAAGATGCTCAATGTTCGCGATGCCTCTGTCGACCAAATCGCCAAGAACAGTGAAATCCAGAATATCAAGAACTTCCTGGGCTTGCAACACAAGAAAGAATATACTGACACCAAGGGTCTTCGTTATGGTCATCTCATGATTATGACGGATCAGGATCATGATGGGAGTCACATCAAAGGATTGTTGATAAACTGGTTGCAGGTCCAATATCCCAGTCTATTGAAAATCCCAAAATTTTTAATCGAATTCATCACTCCGATCGTCAAGGTTTACAAAGGCGATCCCAAGAACCCCTCAAAGTCACAGTCTTTTTTTACCATGCCTGAGTATGAGATCTGGAAAGAGGCACACAAGCATGAGAAGAGCTGGGAGCATAAGTACTACAAGGGTCTGGGTACGAGCACGACAGAAGATGCCCAGCTTTACTTTACGAATATCGACAGGCACCTGAAGGAGTTCCACACAATGCAGGACAGTGAGGCCCAATTAGTCGACCTTGCCTTCTCGAAGAAGAAGGCTGATGAGCGGAAAGAGTGGCTTCGACAATTCAAACCAGGCACGTATCTTGATCATACTAGCTCGACAATTACATATACGGATTTCATCAACAAAGAGCTGATCCTCTTCTCTATGGCCGATAACATTCGATCTATCCCTTCCGTTGTCGATGGATTAAAACCTGGTCAACGCAAAGTCCTCTTCGGAGCGTTTAAGCGAAATTTGAAGAAGGATATGAAAGTTGTTGAACTTGCAGGTTACGTCTCAGGCGTTACTGCATACCAACACGGTGAAACTTCTCTACAACAGACAATAGTCGGGTTGGCCCAAAGTTTTGTTGGGTCCAATAATGTCAATTGCCTGGAGCCGAGCGGTAACTTCGGTAGTCGTCTTCAAGGTGGTAGTGACTGTGCTTCTGCACGTTATATCTACACCCGTTTGTCACCCTTTGCTAGAAAAGTCTTCCATCCTGCGGACGAGCCCTTGCTCAAATACAACACTGATGATGAGCGTCTGATTGAGCCAGAGACTTATATGCCAGTTGTGCCAATGGTCCTCATCAATGGTGCCGATGGTATTGGTACTGGCTGGAGTTCTTCCATTCCAAATTACAATCCTGTGGAGATTGTCGATAACTTAAAGAGAATGATGAGAGGCGAGGAGATGGAGCCGATGCAACCCTGGTTTCGTGGATTTAAAGGCGATGTTAGTATGGTTGCGCCCGATCGTTACAAATTTAGCGGCATCATCGACCAGCAAGGCGACAATGAAGTTCACATCTTGGAACTTCCTATCCGCACGTGGACTCAAGATTTCAAGGACAGACTTGAGGAGATCATCAAAGCAGACAAGATCCCATCCTTCATCAAGGACTACAAAGATTACAACACACATTCTGACGTCCACTTTGTGATTCAATTAGATGAAAAACACATGAAGAAAGCCCTTGAAGAAGGCTTGGAAGAGAAATTCAAGCTCTCAAAGACGATAGCAACTTCTAATCTCGTTGCTTTTGATGCAGAAGGCCGTATAACCAAGTATGCCGGCGTGGAAGACATCATGAAGGAATTCTTCAACCTCCGTCTGAAGTATTACGAGAAGCGCAAGGTAAGCGTCTGACACACCATGCAAGAATTTACACTGACTGGAACAGCAACATCAACTGGCGGAGATGCAAAAAGAACTAGAGAAATTTACAAACCAGGCGAGATTTGTCAAGATGATCATCGACGGCAAATTGAACATCTCAAAGAAGAAGAAATCTGTTCTTATTTCGGAGTTGCAGAAGCTTGGCTTCAAGGCCTTCGCCAAGGTGGAAGATGCCAGTAAAGCTGGCGAGCTCCAACGGGCACAACAAGACGACGACGACGATAGCGGCACTGAGGTAGAAGTTGCCGCAAACTCGTATGATTACCTCTTGGGCGTAAGTTTGATATTTGGTACTCACTGTGAAGCAATTGCTTACAAATGCAGATGCCACTCTGGTCTTTGACACAAGAGAGGGTTGATAAGCTCCTGAAACAAATCGGCGACAAAGAAATGGAGATTGACACTCTTATCAAACTTTCAAAGGAAGATCTTTGGGAAAGAGATCTGGATGAATTCATTGCCGAGTGGGAAAATCAATTGCTCGAAGAAAAGGCACGCCTAAAACGAGTCCGAGGGGCCAATCGCCGAGTCTCGAGCAAACTGACCCTCGGTGACACCAATCCTTATGGCAGGAGACGCAAAGCAAACGATGATGACGATGATGACTTCGTCATCAGCAAGCCCAAGAAGGCAGCTACCAAAAAGGCAGAAGCCAAAGTAAAGCAAGAATCACAGGCAAGTAACCTTCGGACTTGGCTTAGCGCTGCGTCGGATGCTCAAGTGGACGACCTGAAAGTTGAAAGTCAAAGTCAGGATTCGGGACGAGCAACTTCTGCTGCTCCCAAGGAACCAAAGGCCAAACCCAAACCGAAACCGAAAAAGATGACGGCTATTTCTGACGATGATATGCCGGATGACGATGTTGCGATCAGCAAGCCAACTCGTCCTCGAACTGCTGCACAGAAGTCATTCAAGTATGCTCTGTCAAGCGACTCAGATACCGATAATGGAGATGACTTACTTGGCGACGTAAGCAAGATGGTTAAGGGAATTGGAAGCACCAATGGGGACTCCAGTAGCGACGCAAGAGCCTTGTTCTCATCGTCCATGTCTCGCCCATCAAGCAGCACTGGCTTGAAACCTACGACAAAAGCATCTAAAATTGCAGACTTCTCTGTCGACGCTGACGAGACCGATTACTCAAAGTTGATCCCTCAGCAGTCACCTCGTCGCTCAATTTTAGTGACCGCGAAGGATATTAAGATGACTGATGATGAAGATGAAGACGATGAGCCCATCAAACCATTAGTGGAGACTACAGCTGTTCCTAAGGCTACCAAAGCTGCTGCGAAACCTGCCGCAAAGGGCAGAGCACAACCCAAGAAGGCGGCATCCGCCAAGCCAACACCTTTGTCACCAGCGGCGAAGGCATATGCCGCCAAACAAGCAAAGAGCAAAAAGAAGATCGCGGATGATTCTGACGATGATGTTGATGCTATGGCTAATGACATTCTCGATTCTCCTGTTGGTAGCGAAGCCGGATCTCCAGCTCCTGTGGCAGCCCGTCCTTCTCGACGTGCTGCGGCAACGAAAAAGAAAATGAATTATGTAGTTGATGATGATGATGATGAAAGTGATGGGGTTCAGAGCGACGTTGAGTCTATGGAGATGTTCTCGGATAGTGACTAGTGGGCGCCTTGATATCTTTGGATTACTCGGGTTACTTCGTGCTTCTATTGCAGCTGTTCAAGGTCATAGACCAATGATGTCTCATTTATCGGTGCTTCGGGCAAGGGCGTGTCTTCTCCTCCAAAGAGCCAGCTTATGTATCAATATTAAATTTACGTTAGGACAATCATCAGATGACATGCAGTACATACCTAGGTATCTACAATACTAAAGTAGCCGTACGGATGAGATCAAGGTACTACTGTGCTGTACTTCATATTAATTTTGGAGTATCTGGGTAAGCAAATATTCAAGTTTCTTTTAATAAAATCCAGAACTTCAAGCCCGTGCTGGCCTGTGGATCATTTGTCGTGGACTAAATGACATATTGGCAGTGTTGTTGGTGATGATGTAGTGTTCCCATTCGGTGTCAACGGTGCCAGATGCTCCGTTGCTGGCCGTGTAGGATAGATACCAGCGAGCCACCTCGACAACAGGCTGATACCGAGTCCGGGGGTAATGGAGCCTGCTCAAAAGCATAATGTCTTCTGAATTGGCTCAAGTCTGGGGAAAGTTGCTATTTTGTTATAGCAAATGTCCTTGTACGTAGATTAATTGTGAGCTCCAAACAAAGTGTTTAAAAAGGTTCGAATCGTTCTAGAAGAACCTTGGCAACGAAAGGCTTGTGCAGCATGGTGCCTCTAAGTGTTTCCATGATGACCTCGGTGGCTTTGAGCTTGATGTACGTTGGGATTCAATCGCCAAAGGTGGGGTTGATGTTGTCCATAGGACATAGACATGAACTTTATCAATCATGTGGGATGAGAATTTCATTCTTCGCTTCCATTTTGAAATTTCTGGTACAAAGAACCTCAGTCCCGGTACTTCGCTGAACCTATCTGCAGAGTATATCCATCAGGTGAGAAGCCTTGAAAAGATGAAATTCAACTCAGGTACGCCGCAACGGGAAGCTCTTGGGTAGAGGAGGAAGAAAAGGAAGAAGAAGCTGCCGCCATTTTCCTGCCCTCGAAAGGGAGACAAGTGGACGGTCTTGAAGCAGAAAACTAAAAAAAGGTTGCACAAAATTAAGATATGTAGATATTGTGGTTATATGAGATAATATTGAGGTTCTGAGGTCTGAACGAGAAATGAATAGTTGAAAGACCACAGATTTTGGTGGTATCACATACGTTTAGCATAGTACATACTACACATCAATACGCCAAGAATTTTGTCACCCAATTGTACTGTATAATTCTATTTGAACGTCGTTGGGACATGTGACATTCCCTGACATCCGAACTACACATCTTGTTGTGCAAACAACACGTTGAGTCGAGAGTATGAACGTCATGCAAAATCTGTCAGATGCATAGAACAATCTGCGTTTGATCAAATGTCCAGAGGTTTGTGTGACCCAGACAGAAAGGAAAACGAAGATCTTTCTAGAACTTGATCAGAAGCCCAGTTTCCCTGCTGTTTCAATTGCTTGGTTCATGCATCGGCTACCCGCATAGGCCAGTCTGGGAGGGGTCACATTTGCACACAAAGATTGTCCATGATCACTACTCAGTGAACCGACTTTCTTGGCCTAAGAGCGGTACAAGTTGTCTGGTATACCAATTTATTTCTTCCGTCGCTCGACTACGCCAAAGTGATGCACCAGCCACCGCAAGAGAGAGGACTTCGAGAAACCTGAATCTCTCCCTTTCTTTGTACTCACCAACCCAATAGAATATACACTAGCGCTGCCGCCCAGCAATCATTCCCTTGTTGAATGGTGATGTTTGGGCTCGGAGTTTTGCTTGTATAGGTTGGTGTGCTTTGAATTTCCTTCCAGACATAGCAAGACATGAAAGGACCTATAGAGGGAAGAAGCGGTCAGATGATTTCCTGAATCATTGTCTCTGGACAAACGATATGACTCGCGACATCGGCACCGGCGGATGAACGCAGATAGGACGAAAAGCCTACTACCCCAGGGCAACGTAGACCAGACGAGCAAAACAAATTCCAAAGTCGGAGCGTAAGTGCTCAGAACTAAGATAACGCTTAGTATGCTTCAAGATTTTGTCTATCTTGGACTAGTATTAAAGCAATCGCTCGAGATACTGGCGCTGAGCGAGTTCAGAACATCAACTCCAGTCATTCTCGGTGTTACCGATTGATCTATTGGGTGTCACAAATCGTCTGTGTCTCCACAGGCAGCCATTCCGTGGTTGCACACCGCCTGGAAGATGGTTTCACTGTTAAAACCGAATGGCGGTCATGACTTGGACGTCTAGACACAGTCCTTCGACTTCCAATTCTCCACTTACTCGGATGTTTGGATATTACAAACAAAGAAAGGTGAAATACATGTATCATTTCATGATTGAGCTGCCTTATGCCTTGGAGACTCTCAGGAGAGGTTCTTTGTACACAACTGGAGCATAGATCATGTCAAGCCATGTCTCGGGTGGTGGCAAATGATGTTCCTTGTCTTTATTCACCGTCTCGCTCTTGAGATCTGATGCTCGAGATATATATCCTCTTCTTGCGAGAGTACTTGTTGGGCAAATCTCATTCCGTTCCTTAGTCATCTAACCATTTCCCCTACTGCTATTCTACCTCCGAGCGCTTTTCCTCTTTCCTTTCCTTCAACAGCCATCTTCTTAGAAGCAGCTATGAGGGCTCTAGCAGAGCTACTCAACCCGCTTCTAGATGAAAGGGATGATGGAGGAAGGAGTCCGAGAAAGTACGGACTATCCGTGACGGCGTTACCTCACAACTCCAGCCCCCCATTGACATCCCATAAGAAACGCAAAGTAGTCAGAGATACTGCCGTATTCACTAAAAGCAGTACCAAGGGGCCAGTCAATTACCCTCCCTATGAAGACCTTGAACCATCCCTTGTTACGCGCCAGCAAGAGTTTAACATTGCCCCCTCAAAAGGGATTGCAGAGTGTCCACACCACATACCCTACAGTAGTGACAAAAGATCGTTCGTGGAGGGAACTGGACGCGAAAATTTCGAAGGTTGTGAAGCCTGATCCATGAGAAAACTCCACTAATGCTGTTCAGTGTTTCGATTCGATTTCAAGGTCCCTGATCAAGATAAATTCAATTATATGCTATGGGATTATAATAATGGTCTAGTCCGAATAACACCATTGTTCAGATGTCAAGGGTACCCAAAGGTATGTGGCAATGTGGCACTCAAGTTGCGCGGCTGCTGATATCCCCATAGACAACTCCTGCAAAAGTACTCAACAAGAACCCTGGTCTGAAAGACATCTGTCACAGTATTACTGGTGGCTCTTTGGTGGCTCAAGGTATCATATCACCCGATAACGAAGACTGTTCTACAATATCTGATGAAACTTGAATTAGGGTATTGGATGCCGTTCGAGGCTGCCCGAGCTCTTGCAGCGAATTTCTGCTGGGAAATCCGCTTTGCTCTAACTCCAATCTTTGGACCAGATTTTCCATCGACATGCCTACATCCTGACTCCTGCGACTTCGGCGAAATGATCATTGATCCTGAGATCATCAAAGAATGCACAGCAAAAGCAAAGCAGTACAAGGCACTGGAAAGTGGTCTATCATCACGGGAATCTTCTATAGTCCCGACACCATTGACGCCAGAATCCATCCAATTTTCGAGGCAGATGAAGTCTCCCTCCATAATGTCAGCCTACGATGAAGAAGAAAATGTATACCCAGGCCCAAATAACACTTATGATCTACAATCTCCTTGCAAAAGAGCCTGGACGTCGATCAATGAACCCAGAACGGTCCCAAATACATTGTCAAGCTACCGACCTGAGCAATCTTATCAGCCATCGAAGCACCCGAGCCCGATGTTATCACCCCCTGAAAGCATGCTTTCGGCAAGCGATCTACATCCTGCGGAGTCTCGTTCTTCCACCGTCATCACAGACGATAGAGCTAACACTGCTAATTTGAGACCAGAGCATTCCGCCATGGACAAGCGTTCGTTCCCATGTGATATGGAAGCTGCACTCGTACTGATGAACATCAAAAATTCGAGGGTGTCTGAGAGAAAAACCACACATCAGCTCACTTCCACTGCCATGGCTTGTCAGAAAAGGAAGCGATGTGCCTCTATCTAAGGGATCGAGGTAGTGAGAGATGTATACGTTGATATCTCCAAACATTCATGTGTTGAACGACTGATGGATTACGACTTCATACGAACACGAAAAAAAAAGAAAAAAAGGGGATAGCAATTGATTCAAATTGATTAAATGCATAACAGGAAATTGTAAATGCTTTATCACCGTCATGTGTTCATGTCTCCTTCGAGCTGTCGCCTGACTGAAAATGCGGTGGTGAAGTGGGAGGCCTCTCGTGCGGGAGAAGGCTGTCATCCTCTCCCTTCATGCTGCACATATATACTCTCATTAGCACCCTCTACCACGAAATTCAGAACTCCTTTTGAAAAACTTCTTCTTCCTTAATCCCTCTGTAAGGACACAATCACCTTTTGCAACTTCCATCTCATTGTGACATTACATCATCCGATAGCTATTTACTGAATCTTGATTCCTTCAGAAGATATTAGTTGCTTGTCTTCGTCTGGTTCTTACAGCTCTTCTTCTGGGGCAGAGTGTTTTCTCTTCACTACAATCTGCTCGGCACGACCAGGTCAGATTGAGTTTCCCTCATCCTGATTGAATTCTTTCGTCCTGATCTAATTTTTCCATCAAGAAGGTAGGTGTTCAAGCTTCTTCTGGCTTCGCTTCAGCAACGATGACGTCCTCAGATGACATGAGGCTGACGATCTCGGCCATGAGCAATTCAGCTCACAGCACTCTAGGCTAGACTGATTGCAGAAAACATTCATCTCAGCGAGACCAAAAGCCATGACGACAACTGCGATACAGCGGAAGCTCTTGACTTGTCGCTACTGGGCATTTGGAGATCGCTGCCCAGACCATCTCTCTGAATGTCCATATGCTCATTGGGATACTGGCAAATTAAGTGACTCCTTCGAACAGAGAGGTACATGTTGGTTGTGGGCAACGGGAGACAGATGCCAATTCAGTCAGAATTGTGAATATGAGCATCGCGATACGGGTATAATGGGGATGCACCAGGGAAGTAAGTATACAGGACCATACGCTTCGGATCATCAACGGTAACACTGGTGAACAGGGATGGTCCTCCGAGGAATTAATTTATCCATTGCAAAGGCGGCTGAGGCTAGTGGGTTCAATACATTATATGTACCGGCGCTGATGGACTTGATCTGGGCTGTCCGAAGGGTTGCTTTTGTTCACGGTGTCCAGGTGCCGATGCGTTTTCCACGGCCACCGAAAAGGTAATATTCTCTGAAGCTGATGGCATCTCTTGGCTGACTGAATCAAAGTAAAATATATCCTGATCGATATCGGCCAAGCGAAGGAGTCGGCAAGAAACCAAAGTCAGCAAAGCGCCGGCGTGAGAGAGACGAAGACGGCAATCAAGCGTCGTCGACTACAAATGTCCCGAACAAACGGCAGAAGGTTCAGGTTCAATTAGGTCGCTACACTGTCCAGGCTCCAACTGTGGCATCACAGCAAGATCCACGTATGACAGCACAGCAGACTCAATATATTGCACCACGGCAGGATCCACGTAGAGCACCACCGCAGACTTCTCATATGGCAACACCGCAAGCCGCTCGTGTTGCAGCGCCTTAAGCTCATCGAACTTCATCATCGGTGGCCCCTACCTTGCCTGCCATCGATCCGATACTTGCGGAGCTGAATAGATTGGACGACATGGTCTGCCACAGTGGTCTTGCCGTGCTTGATTGCATGAACACAATGAGAGAATTGTGGGAAAATGACAAACGTATAAGGTCTGAACGACTCGGCGACTCTTTGGGGCTGCTTCGAAACGACATGGACGAAAGCGACCGAGCACTTACTGACACTTTGAAGCGTCTACGAACTATCCGCAGAGTTGTCGGCGGGATGGCGCACGAATCTTAGCAGTAGTACCGAGGTCATGGGATAAGGGACAACGGACAACGGAACGAAGTTTTAGGGAAATTCCCGCGCCAAGCTGTGGATGCTCGAAATTCCGTAGAACTTGGTCGGCGCTTTCTCACATGCTACACCGGAGAATGGGGCGCAGGAAAATCAAGAAAAGGGGGATCTATGGGGAATGATGTTACCTGTACTGTACGATAACAAAAACCTGGCTTCTCGTTGGACATGGGGCAACACAACCAGAATGTCGTATAACGGGCACAATGACCTGTACTTTCTATAAGCAAGCTTTTCTATGGTGTCACTCCTTAACTGTAATGTTCGTACAAGAGGTCTGACTTATATCCCCGTAGATGAGCGTTCATTCATAAGAAACGTGTGAACTGACGTGCGATACGTTTACACTTAGAAGCAAAATGTAAAAGAGATTGAGCTTGCTGTCTGCAAAAGAGCGCAAAAGCAAACGTTGATTGCTTACGCTGTGTGCTAATTACTGGTGCTCAATGTTGTGATTTCTTTATTTTTGGCGTACACAGTGGGCACAGAAGGTGAAATTATGACGAAGGCGTTTCCTGTCCCTTTCCTTGGGTGGTCAAAATCCTGTAGATCCACTTTCTACTTTCAACAAGTCACCTCAAACGAAACTCCCGATTCTCATCTTTTCCCACTCTACCTGATCTGTTCATTCACAAGAGCATCGAAATACACATCGTATGTGTATTCTGCAACGTTCAAACATCTAACATTTGCGGCCTTCCATCCTGCACGAAGCCTGCAACCCTTATCTCTCATTGACAGCTGCGGCACACGACCACAATGTCTTCTGACGCTCCACCAACTCTTGGGGACATCTCAACAGGCTCTGACCTGCGTGTCCCAACTCTCAACTCAACTTCTGAGCAGCATGAAACCTCTCATGAAGCTCCTGCCGAAGCGTCCGGTGCCAATGGTGCAACTCTGAAGGATACCGTTGTTAACAGTGAGGTACGCAAGCTCGAAGCTTTGTTTACAGCTGTCGTGACGTAGCTAACAGCTTGCATCATAGTGTCCAACATACTTTCTAATATCTCGACCAATTTTAACAGTGATTGCTAGACGCAGCAGCTGCAGTAAACAGCGTCACCAACCACCCTGTTACGCAACAGACCAAGGAAACTGTCTTCAATGGTGCGTGCGCCCATACTGCAAGAGCTGCGACAATGGAAATAACTTACAATCATGGCAGGACCTGTTGGGACCACTGTTAAGGACCAAACAGCAAAGACTGGCGCTGATATTTCCAACCTTGCCAATGCCAGAACACCACCTTCTGAGCCAGCTGCAACTGGTCAGCCATTGACTCGTAAGGCAACCGAATTTACGTGGCCAGAAAGCTTGCTCACATACTATGATTTAGACTACCATTCGTTCTTCTACAGCCTCTTGAGCGTGAGTCTTGAAGCTTCCAACTTGATCTTCAGAACCTGACAAAGTGTAGTGGGAACACAAGCGAGCCACCGCTATCGCCTTTGCCGCTACCGTGGCTTTCATTTTCGCTGCGCGATATCTCAAGGTCCTTCGTTTCATCTTCAAGACCACATACATGGTCCTCGGAAGTAAGCAAAGCTACGATAATCAGCACGAAGCATTCATAAGCTAATCAACGAACAGTAACCGCCGCTGCCGAAGTAGCCGGTAAATTCCTTCTTGGAACTGGCCTCACAAGCTCAATCCGCCCTCGCCGATACTATACTGTCCCCAAGGAGACACTCGAGACCGCTCTGGATGATGTCGAGCAACTCGTTAACTTCTTCGTCATCGAAGGTCAACGTCTGTTGTTTGCCGAGAATCCTTCTGCTACCATTGGTGTAAGTAGCAACCTCTTCCAGTTTGGTGTAAATCTAACAGTAACTAGGCTTTCTTCGCTGCTCTCGTATCCTACTTCTTGATTCGTTTCGTCCCTCTCTGGGGTCTCTCCCTCCTGGCTACCCTTGTGATCTACCTAGGTCCCTTGATCTACCTCGAGAACAAGGAGCTCATTGATGGCCATCTCAACAATGCCTCCGATATTATCAACCAGCAGACCAACCAATTCAAGGATCTCGCTGGTCAACATACTTCGCGAGCCACAGAGACAGTGAAACAATACACCGGTGAGTATGCCGCGAAGGCGCAAGAGATGATTGGCACTGGTAAAAGCCGACAAAAGATTATCAAGGAAAATGACTTCCCTGCGGCACCCAAGGGCGAGTTTGAGTCGAAGACTCCAGCTGCTCCTGAGCCTGTTGCAGCCTAAGTTGATTGGCGTCGGTGTGTGGGATGACCTGTGTTGTATTACATGCTTGACGCACCATCGAACTTTACCTGCCAGTCTGTTGCATGCTCAACAGCTCCAATGAGGCGTGCGACGAACACCGGCACAGATATCTCGAAGTTTGAGTGGATGGAGAGGAGTGAAGGCTAGGATGAGCGTACAGTATTTGGAATTTGCTATGCACTGCATGACTGATGTCTATTACGATACGATCGGAAGGAGAAGATTCATGGCTGTCATTGAGGTCTGCATCGATGATGGCTATGCGTCGTGTTACTGGTGTTGTGGTTTCTGGAGCTGTCTACCTACCTAGGTACATAGGACTTTTGTACTATTCCATAACTTTATCATACGAATATCAATAACTAGGATCAAGGATAAAGAGGTCCGGGGCTCTGTGTGTCAAAGTTTGCAATGGCTACCAATAGACAAGGACTCTGACGCCCAAGATGTTTCATGATCACGTGATACCGCGTTTGGGGAGGTATCTGTAGGAGTAAGGACACACTGGGATATGCTTTGGTATTATTTGCGATTATGCAATGTGAGAAGACCATGCTTACATCTGACAAGATGCCCAACAAGATAGTGGAAATGCGTGAATCAGAGGTAGTACTACTCTGAGTACTGGGAGACGTAGCTTGCTTTCTATCCTCGAGCGCGACCTTTAAGTCTTGGCGGCACTAGTCTCAAAAAGATCGAACCCAAACATTGAAGCATTTCGTCAACTACTGCTGGATGTCCCGCGGCTTTGCGTTACATGCAATTCAGCACCAACGCCAGCACCAACGCCAATACCATGCAGCATTGATTTGTCGCCCACTTTTACAAATTATGATATATTTCGTTACTAGCATCTAGCATTTTCCTTGGAGCGTCGAGGAGACGTACTTCACGTTCGTATGACATCGACTCGAAAGGAAAGGGAAACAACAATGGCGAGCCGGGCACAGACAACAGTGGGCTCTGCAGCCTGGATAGCTGCAGAGAAGGAAAATGCCTATCAATTGTTGGCACAAGAGAAGGAAGAGATCATCTTTCCTGCACAACATGAGATGGAATGGCTGAACGAACACATGGCCGAAATCTTCAGTAAATCGCAATTGTATGGCAACGTTCTGATGATATGGATTAGACGGCTGACTTTCGGTGTAGCAATGTTACTGACGTCTTCAAAACTCCGGGAAAACTCAGAGGAAAGACCCCCCGAACAGCTCGTAAACGAAACGTTCAAGAGGCACGAATTGTGAGTATTCTTTCTTTGTGTATCCCGCAAGGACTGACACCGTCAGCCGCTGGGCGACGTCTTCTCTTCGAACCCCCAAGCAGTCGCAAGTCCGCGCCAAAACAAATTTAACAAACAGCTTGCAACGTTCGAAATAGCCAAGGACCTGCAGCCGAAAGCAGCTTCTGTTCCTAAACCTACTACGACTGTGAAACCAAATACTGATTCCGGATATCATGGAATGACTGAAGATGAGATGGAGGTAGACCTACAATCCCAACAAACAACGCAGAACGAACACGGAACGGTTGACCAGGACATTGTAGACGAACGGACACCACTTGGTACGGCGTCTGTGAGTCCACCAGATGAAAGAAGAACGACCGAAGGCTCTTTCCATTCTGCTAAGGAGGAGCAAACAGCAAAACTAGCGGCTTTGATGCAGTCTGAACCCGTGCAAGAGTCGCCTGCTAAATCTCCGGAAGGGGAGGCAGAGTTCGAGGCAGCTCCACGACCCGCGAGCCCAACAGAGGACATGGAAGTTGACGTACCTGAAAAGCAAGCACCTTTTGACATTGAACATGAATTTAGCGATATTGGATCTCCATCCGACGGATCAACTCCGGATAGACCTATTGTCAGAAAGAGCAGTCTTACCTTTGCTTCCTTGCCTGCTAGAGAACCTCTTACGAAAAAGAGTATTGGAAACAGAACATCCAGAACAAGCCAAATTGAGCAGTTTGGAAGCAATGCCTACGGCGGTCGCCTTACAGGCGGAAATCGGTCCACTCAAATCCACCCTGAGCCATCAGAGCCGATAAGAGATCACGACATGCTAGATGGCGACCAGCACAGACCAGTTTCGCTGGATGACTCAGACGCAGAGACTAGAGCAACGAAATTACACAATAAATCTTCTACACAGAGGCTGCACGAGAAGATTGACATGCTTGGCAAGACCCAACCACCAAGACAGTCCAAGTCGATACCTAATCTTGCAGCTCTGACAGCTAAGTCAGCAAAGACCAACCAAGTCCCGGCAGAGACAACTCATATCATTGCCCCAAAGACGACCTCAGCACATTCAATTCCAGATGATGATGATAGCTGGATCAAACCACTTGAATCAACACCACCTCGTCCGGGCTTGACCAAAAGCCACACAATGGACATGATGGAACAGATTCCTGAACGTGATACGGTCGGTGATCTCGATTACCACATTCCAGCTCCTGAGCAATGGTATGAAAGATCTCCGGACGATGCCCCTGTGCACCCATCACCTCCAAAACTCGGCCACCAAAAGTCAGCATCAACTGTCACTCTAGTATCTCCTGGGAAAGCTGCAATGGCTCCTATGGGCCATTCGAAGAATATTTCGGTTTCAAATCCATCAAATCCGACCTACGATTCAACCACTCCCATGGGCTCCCCAAAGAGAACCTACGATGGACCTTTGAGTGCCTCAAAGTCCAGATTGCAATCAATTATGAAGACGGCTAAGAGCCTCTTTTCGAGCAGCGCTGGCATTTCTGCAGCAGCAAAGATGGAAGTTCTTTCACCGACTGCAGTACGTGCTGCAGCAAATAATATGCCTGGTCTCTACCCCAATGTAAGTGCCATGTTGGAAGACAAGCCATTACCACCTAGTCCCGTGAGGGAGCCTCGTAAAACTAGAAGTTCGACGGAGAGAGAACGTGAGGAACAAAGAAGAGACCGTGAGCGACAGAAGGTGGATGACCAGCTTGAGAAAGCTCGTGAAAAGGAACGTCAAAAGGCAGCCGGCTTCAAAGCTGCGCAAGATAAAGCGGCTTTGGCGAAGCCAAATCGTCCTCCAACTAGGACCAGTCCTCGCAGAGCACAGGATGACCAAATGGCAGTAACGGCGCAACAAACTGCTAGTAACCAGCAGCAGGCGCCGGGGTTGAAGCAAAATGAAGCCAAGAGACCCGTGCGGCCGACAAAGGAAGCTCTCCAAAAGTCGAAACCACCTACAGTTGCAATTCGGGTTGGGACGATGTCGCAACGAGTTCTCCCATCTGCGAATGGTACAACTGGGCCATCAGAAGGCGGCGCTGCCCAAACGGCTCCTAAACCGACCTTGACCAAGAAAGCGAGTTCTGCTTCCATCAATACGACTACTTCGACGAATAGCTTCAAGAGTTCCATGACGTCGCAAGGCAAGCCGAAAGCCCTTATCTTAGCAGCGCAAAAGAGGGAGCAAGAAGAACGTGAAACACAGAGAAAAGCGGAAGAAAAGCGGGAGGCCCAACGCAAACGAGCTGCACAACAAGAAGAAGCCCGTCGTCAGGAGCAGAAACAACGGCAAGAGGCAGATCGTCTGGCTCGGGAGCGAGCAGCTGCCGAAGAGGCAAAGCGGCTGGCGCAGAAGCAAGCCGTAGAAAAGAGACGCCTAGAGGCAGCTCGAAAGGCCGAACAACAACGTAGTCATACCGCTGCTTCAGAGATTGCTAGCAACCGTAACGAGCCAGGGCCAAATCGTCCACCATCAAGATTGGCAGGTGTTCAACCAATGCCGCGTTCGATGGTAAACCATCCATTGCCAAATCCCGCAAAGCCTCCCAAGCGACATTTGGAAGAGGAGCCAGCTTCGAATCGACCTCAAGCCTCGACATATGGCGGTACCTCCCAGCAAGCCGACCCCAAACGTCGTAGGACAGGGGACCAGGGTACCGTTGAACAGCCTCCCATGCGACCAACAATGGCACCTCCAGTCCGTCAGTCGAATATCAAATCAAAGACCTCCATGCTCCCATACGGCTATGCCCATGCACCAGCACCAGCGCCTATTAGGGATACGGCACCTCAGTCGTATGGCAACAGCCAATCTAGCTCTACATATAATCCTCAACCCTATCATGGCCAACTCAATCGACCTGCATACCCCATGGATGCACGGTACACAAACCAAAGGATTGTCTTTGCCGATGCACCAAATCCTCCAAGTCATCATCAACAACAGCACCAGAGCCAGTTCAAGACGCCTAATGCTAGTCACCACCATGCTGCCCAACAGCAACGATCAATTCAAATGGTTAAATCATCCCCTGCATTCCCTAACGGTGACAATATTTCTCTTCCCGACATTCCGACGGATTCTGAAGACTCTGACTCTGATGCGTCCCCATCTTTCCCTGTACCCTCATGGGCATCACCATCAGCTCTTCAACGTATGCTTATTGAACAGGAGGCGAACGGCACTGATCCTGATGCTGTCTTTGGTCCAATGGCACCATTACGCATGGAAGAGATATTTGCTAAGGGCACGCACAAAGATCGTCTCAAGAGGTTGAGAGATCGCACCAGTAGTGCAAGATGGATTGAGAACGGAGACGTCCTAACGAAAGAAGAGGTAGAGAAAGACAAGATTGCTAGGGATAGGATTAGGGGAGAGGGTGGTTGGAGAATGGGGATTTCTTGATCATTTGCCTCACAAGACAGCATGAACATATATGCATGCCATGATTATCATGTTATGAGCGCATTCAACTAAAAGCTTTCGACTCATGGATTTTATGATAACGATTGGTTCTTGGGGAATGGATTGTCCGTTTTCCATTGTATTGGAGTGCAGGTTGACATACTCCTTGGGCACGGCGTCGGCATTCGGGTTACTGGGGATATGTGTCCTTGTATTCAGAGACAAACGTTTTGTCTTTCATAAGCCCTTGGAGTGGCTGGCTCTGTTTGAGGCCATAAGACCATACATTGTGCACGTTTCGAGAGGAATGCTTTATACTGTTCACGAAGAGTATAGAATAGTATAGTGAGGCTTAGCCCGCACAGTATATATGGCTTTCACACAGACCTCTGCAGAGCTAGAGCACCGTAAATCTGCTAATAAATGACTGACTACCTTAGGAACGGGGTTTATCACCCATATACGACGTTCTTGGATAAAAGTCAATGAATGATACGATTGGAAGATGGCTGCTGTGCGCGTTGTATTTCCTATTTAATGTACATGGGCGGTGGTTATGAATACTGTACTGTAATTATTGGCCGACGAGTTCCGGGGTCCGCCGGTTTGGAGTGTTACATGTACTGTAAAGTAAATCATGACGTCTTCTTATTGGTTCCCCCATCCTCTCTTACTCTATGAATTACAATGAGAATAGTTGCAGAATGTGATCATTTCTTCTAGATGCACTTTCTTATTCGCTGTTCGATTTCTGCCCTCGATATTGGAGTTAGCTGGTAGAGAACTAAAGTAACTGAATGATTCCCTTCACTCGTGGTGCTGTTTGTTGCATATATATACCTCATATGGTTCACCGTTGTCCTCCTGGACCTGGACTGAACAACAACACGGTTCTATCTAAATCGTATGTCGCGGCTAGAAGAAGAACAATAACAACAACCATGAAACGCGACGTCTCTGGTATAGAGAAGTCTACAACAAAGGGTAAATCGGCAAAAGCCAGGGTTCAAGTTCCGGATTATTGCGATGTACTGCCGGTTCGTAATGATGAGGGGGAGATTGTTTGGCCTGCTCCCGAAGAGGCTATGGAGGGGGCTCGTAGGTTTATTAAGGATTGGTATGTATCCTAGAGATGATGGTGGATATATGGGTTAACGTTAGGATACAGTGTTGCTGCCGGGGAAAAGGCTTTAATTGTTCCCGATAAAGATGCCGATGGTCTATCCTCAGGGGTCATACTATATCGTGCCCTCATTGCTCTCGGTCTTCCTGCGGCGATGATCGATGTTCACCTCAAGCAGAAGGGGATGGATATCCATCAGTCTATTGAAAGGGAAGCCATGGAGGCAAAAGAGCCTGCTTTTGTCTTTGTGCTTGATCAAGGCAGCATTGCAGCCCCGGCGATTGTGAATGCCGAGGGAACCAGGTCATTGGTTATTGACCATCACCTGAGTGACGAGTTCCCTGAGGGTGCAGAAGTCGTCTCAGCATGTCATTATCCACCAGTAGCAACATCGTCACTCTTGACTTATGAGATATGTAAGACGCTACACCATTCACTTGAAGGCTCATGCGCGTATCTTGCATGCATCGGCACTCACGGTGACCTGGGTAATACGCTGAAATGGAATCCACCCTTTCCAGATATGGCGGCTACATTGAAAGAGCACTCGAGGAAAGCAATCCAAGACGCAGTTGCTCTACTAAATGCTCCGAGGAGAACAGCGCGGTACGATGTGCAAACCGCTTGGGAAGCGCTACTTGAATCGACCAAGCCAAAAGATCTCCTTCTGAACAAGCGATTACTCATGGCGAGAGCGGAAATTAATGATGAAGTTGAACGGCATACGCATACGCCCCCCAAATTTTCGAAAGATGGGAAAATTGCTGTCCTTCGTATAAATTCAGCAGCACAAGTCCATCCTGTCATCGCGACACGGTGGGCAGGGTACCTGAACTCCAAGGCGTTGGAAATCGTCATGGTTGCTAACTCAGGATACCTCCCTGGACTTGTCAATTTCTCATGCAGAATTGCCAGATGTGCCAGAGCCCGAGATCCGCCCGTCAACATAATCGAGTCACTGAAAGCCGCGGCAGATCTGTCGACCGAAGGCTTATCCGAAAGGCTCGGAACCAGCTTCGCCAGAGGTCATAAGGAAGCCAGCGGTGGCATAGTACCAAGTGAAGCCTTTGAGGAATTGATGGTTCTATTGAAAGTCGGAGAAAAACCTGATAAAGTGGAAGGCGACAGTCCGGCGAGGAAAAAGCAGAAGACGATCGATACAAGTCCGCAGAAGAACACACTGGGTAATTATTTCAAAGCAAAAACATGAAGAACGTGGCCTGTCTTGTTTCCACCCCCAACTCACAAGCCGACTTTATGTAGGTCAAAGTTTTGACGAAATTCCCAGATCGCCCTTCGATCGTCGCGGATCAGATTCAAACAGAATCCGGACAACCGACCATAAGAGATAAGGCTTCGGAAAACGCAGATGTACGGAGTACAAATGGCCGACCAAACCTTGTCAGCTACGTTTTACAATCCCGGATCCGGGGTTGATGTATGTATGATACCATGCTTGCAAGCCGATGTGCCCTACGATCAAGGCTCATATCACCAGCCTGAAATCTTTCACGTCTTGAACAGCAATCATGCCAGTGCTGATACATATCGATGGACTGCCCATGACTATCACCTTTTTGAAGTCATTAAAAGTTCCGATACAAGTCCTCGAAGCGTTGGAGACTCTTTGAACTTCCCACCTGAGAGAATGATTATTTGCATCTTCAATTTTCTGGCCTTGTCAGGTGGAAACTGGGGAAATCGGGGTCCATTCTTCAAACAGCTAATGGCAATAGCTTGATCGTTTGATGAGATCTTTAGAGATACTTTAACACGATAGTGGTTCAGAGAATGAATGTTCATGGGTTGTATGTTCATATGTAGCAGTGGGGGGATCTGTACAGTACTGTCGTAGTTCCCCGCAATCGTCATTGACGGGACAATATAAAATTTATTCTCTTGTACCAATTGTAACAAGTCGTACACTTGCGTTCAAAAATTATTGCACTGTCTCAGGGATAGGGTTATCCATGATCCCCTTGTGTCAAGGCATGATATAAAGTATCTTAAGGTGGGAAGATAAAGACAGAGTCTGTATCAAGTCTCTCAGAACCTCGCGGTGACCATGGCTTCCTCACGGGTAGAAGAACTACCAGACGATTTTGATGAGTCGCTGGATCTTTCCAAAACGCCGTCAACAAATGCTTCGTCTGCCACACCACAGCCTCCGGCTGGTGGGACCTCAATTGACCAAGTTCTGAAAGAGTTTAGCAAGACACCTCTTTTTATGGATCAATTAGATGTCGAAGATGCAGACGTAGAACAAAATGCCCTGTTCGAGGCTATGCGTTCGTTGCAGTACGAGGGATCCAAGCTAGAGGTCGCACAGAACCTGAAGGAGCAAGGGAACGAGCAAGCAAAATTGAAACGCTGGAAGGATGGACGAGAATTCTATACCAAAGCTATAGCTGTCTTACTGGGCAAGGTTGAACTATCCCTTGATCCAGATGCACCTCCTCAGCCAGAGGGCGAGAAGATCGGGGAGGCAGAGAAGGAAACAAGCTTGCTTGAGACGTGCTTTGTAAATAGGGCTCTCTGTCAACTTGAGATAGGTAGGATAGACAATGATCCCGACTCCTGCCCTATTGTTTTGCTATGTCACCTTTTGAAAATATTGTGGCTAATTCAGCGCACAGGTAATTATCGTTCTACCACACTGGACTGCGCCGCTGCTCTGCAAATAAACCCCGCAAATGTCAAAGCGTACTATCGCTCCGCAACAGCACTACTGAAGGTTAACAAGCTAGAAGAAGCGGAAGATGCCTGCAACAGAGGTCTGAAAATTGAGCCACACAACTCGGCATTGAAGAAACTCCAGGACCAACTAGTCTCTAAAAGGGCCAACTCAGTCGAGGCTCGTGCGGCAAAGCAAAAAGAAATAGAGACCAAGAAGAGACAACAATTCATATTAACAGCTGCTTTGAAGGCCCGAAACATAGCAATGCGAGGATCACAAGCCCCACCAGATCTGGACGACGCAGCAGTCCATCTTGAACCCGATCCGGAGAGTCCAGAGAGCTCTCTCGTCTTCCCTGCGATCTTCTTATACCCAATGCACGCACAAAGCGACTTTGTCAAGAACTTTGGAGAACTTCAATCGATCGCCGACCACCTGTCTTACATATTTCCGCTTCCTTGGGATACAGAAGGATTGTACAAACCATCCAGCGTCGAATGTTTCATGGACACGACCACAGGGGGTCTTATTAAGGTCGGGAAGAAATTGAGCTTGCTGAAATTATTGTCCAACGGCAAGACCGAGGTTGTGGATGGATTGGTCAAGATTCACGTTGTTCCGGCTAGTCTGGCGCCGAAATGGGTTGAGGAAATGAAGACAAGGAAGAAAAGTTGAGGCTAGAACATGTTGAAGCAAACGAGCAACCCCAGTAAATGCCTGCGCGAGGCTACATGTCAGGTCGGTATTCGAAGTACAGCCACTCTGAAGGGTCTGACATGTATTGGAACATCGGTTTACAGGCAGATGGGACCACACAAAAGAAAGTCTGGCTGTCGCAGGAACCAGGGTTTAAGAAACTTTGGTCTTTCAACAGTTGAACCTGGCAGACCAATACTTCCACATCCCAGATACCTTTGACCTGGGAGAAGTGCCAGAGCACCCCCATCCCTTGGTAAGGAGGACGAGACGGATAGTGCCTTGGCTATTCAGAAGACCAGCTATGGGTTCCAGCATTTCGTTGGTGAGACATCTGGTTAAATTCGTACCGAGAACCTTGGTTCCCAGAGCAGACATTGAGTTGCTCTGGAGAGAATTCACCTTCAGCAAGATAGGCGACACATCATGAATATGACAGAATCTATTAAACGACTCTAGGCAATATAACTATCAGCTCTCCCCCTGGTCGTCTCTATTCGCAGTCTTTATTTTCGTCGCCTAGTAGCTACACCCTGTAGCTTCAGGTCCACAGCGGTGGATTGAGGAAAAGGACACTTTACTGGGAGCTTCCTAGTGTCTCCGCAATAGGCTTATAACAGAGGTGGTCGTCGTAATTACTGCGGTATTACTATGTATATAGCTTCACCACAGAATGAAGGTACGTTCTCATCACATTACTCTGACTTCTATTCAGTAGCAAGAGTCGACTGTCTTGACATAAAAAGAAGGTATATATCACAATGCTTATGATCAGGGATTGCCTCTCTTCTACCGATCGTCATTGTCGTCCACATCTGACATTCCTGTCCTGACCCAGAGTCCAGACGCCTTGACCAATGGTGGATGGATAATACATAGTAGTACTCTGTAAGTATGATACATACAATACCGTACGGTAACACTTTGCCACCAACAGGTTAAGGTGCTTGAGTCGGCCCTCCACTAGCATCAGCCAATCCATGTTCTCAGTGTCCACCCTAGTGCCTTTCATCGGACACACATAATTACCTCAGCCAAAGGTACATACCGTAAATAGTACATATGTACAGTAGTACAGTCAGGTACAGTAATTAATGATTACTGTAATAATTTAGTACTACTAAGTATGTACTGCGTACTCTAGGTACTCATACTCTCACACTCTCAGTACCCCGAGTAATATTATCTCTCCCTGCTTTTTTCTTCCTGTGCCTTTTTATCAGAGTGTGCTCATCTTTACCCGCGTCATTTGTCAATCAAACCTTTTCTACCCATACCAGACCATAACCAAAACCAGATCAAATCTCCCGTCAAGAGTCGTTTGCCCCGTGCCACCTTTATCCACACCTAGCGCTTGTTCCATCACTGTCCTATCCGATGTCATCCTATCCCATACCACAATCAATTACATACCTTTATTCAACCAGTAGGATCATTTCAGCCAGTTAGAGCGCTGCTTCCACCCAAGCCTATCTATCACCTGTATCGAGACTACACCCCAACAATCAAACCTAAGCCCACCATACCCCAGTCGTATCACCAGAAAAAAACCCAATCTCACGGTCCCTCGCGTCTGATTGAACCCTTGCTTCGTCGTATCCCGGCCCTAGTCGATCCCATATCCGAACGGCTAACTAACGCTCTGGGGCATCCATCCTGTGGACGCGAAAATCTGCGATAACGTGGTTCTGCCCAAAGGTTGAGCCTGCCTCCGCCAGCCCTCTGACCCCAAAAGCCAATGAAAGTGTGATCGCTGCTCATCATGAACGCTACCCCCACTAACTTCCCTCCTCCTGGGCAACAGCAGATGGCCTATGGGGTTCCTTTCGATCCTTCTGCTCCTCGACCAAACTCCTTCCCATATCAGCAACAGCAACAGCCACAGTTTCCTCCGCAACAGCATCCTTTCCCACCACCACAGCAGGCGTATCCACCGCGAAATCAGCCGCAATACTTTCAGCCGCCAAACCCTCACGGCAACCTGCAGTCGCCGGCGCCGAATGGAAGACCAGGTCCGTTGAACCAGCCTGGCGCGTTCCAGGGTATGGATGGTATGTCGTTCCTGCTTCTATCTCCCCCACTGTTTGAAGAGCAACTTCCGCTCTCTACCGCCAAGAGCGAGCAATGGTGTTCTTCACAACATCAAGGTGCTGACCGATATCCCTGTACAGGTCAGAGTTTCTCTGCGCCGCCTTATAGCCAACCTATGATCCCGAACGGCATCCCCTCATCGATGCCTCAGGCCCTGCCATCTTCCTTCCAGGGTACCACCGGGATATCACAGCACTCAACTCCGACGATGGCTGCTCCCCCTCAACTGGTCGGATCTAATACTCCAGCATCACAGCACAAACAACCACAACAACAGAAACCAATGATGCCGAATGGCGCATTTCCTGGACAGATTCCAAGCCAAAATCAAGGGCAGGCCCAAGGTCTTGTACCGCCACTATCCCCGAAATCCGCTACGAGAGAAAAACTACGCGTCACGATTTTGCTGGATATAAACAGTAGTTTACTACAGGAAATCATATCTTTACAAGCACAAGGCAAGGCAGGACTTCCGGGTCAGCCGTCCCCGACAAACGAAGGTTCGCCAAATCCAGCAACAGATCCACAGTCTAGTGTCAGCGGCAGTCCTATCGACCCATCAAAGCCAGGCAGCACAGGTGTAAAACAACAACCCAGTCAAGAATGCGCCGATTGTATGCGTCGCCTACAAGCTAATCTGTCGTATCTTGCTGCTGTAGCCGATCGTCACAAGAGAGCAGCGGCAACATTTCCAGCGTCTCCTGCCATTATGACTCCACCTCCGCATTTGCAGAGTGTTCGAGAACTTTATAAGAAGCTGAATGCTGTCTTTCCAGGAGCTCTACAAGCCCTTGCAAAACAAAATCAGATGGCAATGGTCCAAGCACAAGCGCAGGCCCATGCACAGGCCCAGGCACAGGCTCAAGCACAAGCTATGAATTCCATGCAACAGGGCCTTTCTTGAAGAGGAATATCATTGGTTATTACGGAAACAGATCATAGGCCGTTGTCCTCACAGTGGGCGATATACTCCGAGGAAAATGCTGACAATGTCTTGGCCGACAGGCGCTTGTGCGCATGAAGAAGGGATTCTGGTATGATTGGCAAACCGCCGCCCTGACCGTACCAAATGTCTGAGCACGTCCGCAGGGAGATACAAACCGGCTATCTGTTCTGAGAGCCTGACGGCACCAATCATGCTGGGCAAGATCAACGGTGGGCACCAGAGTCCCTCATAGCACACCACCCAGGCCACAGCTCTGATGTCTGCTTTAGGGAGATTTGAAAGTTGCTAGGACGAGGTATCTATGGAAGGGGAGGGGGGATTTAGATGTGTAATGATTACGAGGCAGCATGGGATGCTTGCAGGGAATTGAAGATTGGTATGAACCTCGGCTTCTCATGAAGATATTTGTATTTATAAACGTTATGCCGCTTGTGAAAGATTATTAATAAAACATCCTCTGTTGTACAATTATAGCCACTTTCCCGTCCATTGCGACCAGAACCATGTGATTTGTGATGGGGTTTTCGACTTTGCATGAAGTTGGCTCTTCGTAAAGCGTTTTCCCACTGCCAGGGTCCTTTTGGTCCCCACTCTAATGATTTTTGTGGCTGTAGATCGGGTTGCAGCACCTGTGTCTCCAATGAATGAGATGGATGTGCATACATTGTGTCGTTTTAGAAATAAGTGTGGATAGCTGAAGACTGTTCGATTCTTGCAGCAAGTCCAAAGCATATCTTACCGCTTCCCAGAGATTTGGGATTCCAGCCTGAGCCTCTCACAATTTTGCGAACCGTCTTTACGTGTCGACTTTGCGGCCTCTCTTTATTGGCCAGATCGCTATCACATTTCTCTTCAGCTTGAATGCACTTCGGTACTGTCCCTACCGCAAAAAGGGGCCTTCGACTTGCGACAAGACTTTTTTCCAAGACAGCTGCGTTCCGAACCGTCTTCAGCGCTCGACACTTACCAGCTGTTGATTTCTCGAATCGTTTACATACCTTCGCTGGCACTGCGACAGCTTGTTCACTCCGCGCCGCTCCTCACAGCATCTCTTTCCGTTGCTGCAAATCTCTTGCTCGAGCATTTTCAACCGGCAGAGATATGGAAATGAATGGGGACCTGAGTCTGAAGCGCAAGCAGTCTCCTGTTCATGCTCTAGAACGTCCTGCGAAGCACCTCCGACCCGGCACATCGGCGCCGACGCCTGGTGACGGCACCCCTCAAAATGGCACAGTTTACAATGTTGAGAATGATATCGATGCTACACGTCCCTTGAACGCCTTGACCGCTACAGCGGATTCTCCAGAATGGCAGGCGACCATAGAGAAGGTGGTGAAAAGTGTGGTCTCTATACACTTTTGTCAGACATGTTCCTTTGACACTGATCTGTCAATGAGCAGTCAAGCGACTGGATTTGTCGTGGACGCGGAAAGGGGATATATCTTGACAAATAGGCATGTTGTGTGCGCTGGCCCTTTCTCGGGTTACTGCATTTTTGACAATCACGAAGAGGTATGAAGAGGTCTGTCTTAACAGAGCTGACGTCCAGGACTGACAAGTTTTTTAGTGCGATGTCAAGCCGATATATCGAGATCCCGTTCACGATTTTGGTATTCTCAAATTCGACCCGAAAGCCATTAAATACATGCCTGTAACAGCTCTGAATCTGAATCCCGATTCAGCCAAGGTCGGTGTAGAGATTCGAGTTGTTGGTAACGATGCTGGAGAAAAGCTCAGTATTCTGTCAGGTGTAATCAGCAGGCTTGATAGAAATGCCCCTGAGTATGGCGAAGGCTACAGCGACTTCAACACAAACTATATACAGGCAGCAGCAGCAGCAAGCGGTGGTAGTTCTGGCTCTCCGGTCGTGGATTTGAGAGGTAATGCTGTTGCTCTGCAAGCTGGTGGTCGCATGGATGGTGCTGCAACGGACTATTTCCTCCCTCTGGATCGTCCTCTCAGGGCGTTACAATGTATCCAGCAGGAGAAACCAATTACCAGAGGCACGATTCAGACACAGTGGATGTTGAAACCGTTCGATGAGTGTCGACGACTTGGCCTGCAACCTGACTGGGAGGCTGCTGTACGAAAGACTTCACCAAACGAGACAAGTATGTTGGTTGCCGAGATTGTGCTGCCTGAAGGTCCTGCGGACAACAAACTTGAGGAGGGAGATGTCCTCATCAAGGTTAATGGTGAACTTCTGACTTCATTTGTCAAGCTCGATGCCATTTTAGATTCGAGTGTAGGCGGATTGGTTCATTTGCTTGTGCAGAGGGGCGGTGAAAATGTCGAGCTGTCGGTCGATGTTGGCGATCTTCACGCGATTACTCCAGATCGATTTGTTACAGTTGCCGGAGGCAGCTTTCATGACCTTTCATATCAACAGGCAAGACTATACGCAATCGCCGTCAAGGGAGTTTACGTCTGCGAAGCAGCTGGGTCTTTCAAGTTGGAAAACACACTCTCTGGGTGGATCATTGATACTGTCGATCAAAAGCCTACACCCAATCTCGAGACTTTTATGGAAGTAATGAACAGTATTCCTGACCGTGCGAGAGTGGTGCTTTCGTACAGGCATATTCGTGATTTACATACTCGGGGAACCGGCATCGTCAATATTGACCGCCATTGGCATCCAAAAATGCGTTTGTCCTCACGGAATGATGAAACTGGATTGTGGGATTTCAAAGATATAGGCGCTCCTCTTCCGGCCATACCGCCAAAACCAAGAGAAGCATCTTTCATACAGCTTGATGGTATAAAGTCAGATGCTGCTGCTCAGATTGTGCGTTCATTTGTTCGCGTGTCTTGCAATATGCCTGTAAAGCTTGATGGTTATCCATCGGCCAGGAAGACAGGGTTCGGACTCGTTGTTGACGCCGATCGGGGAATTGTCATCGTCTCTCGAGCAATTGTCCCTTATGACTTGTGTGATATTACCATCACTGTCGCTGATTCGATCATTCTTGAAGGCAAAGTGCTCTTCCTCCATCCTCTACAAAATTACACTATAATTCAGTACGATCCATCTCTTGTTATCGCCCCAGTCCAAACGGCACGCCTGGCAGATCGTCCGATCACTCAAGGCACAGAAACGCATTTCGTTGGGTTCAATCAAAATTTCCGTATCGTGGTTGCTAAGACGACTGTTACTGATATCACTACTGTTGCTATCCCAGCAAACGCGTCTGCACCGAGGTACCGTGCAATCAACTTGGATGCCATTACTGTTGATACTGGTTTGTCAAGTCAATGTTCTAACGGTGTCCTCATAACTTCAGATGGAACCGTCCAAGCTCTATGGTTGAACTACTTGGGCGAACGCACTCCATCCACACATAAAGATGTTGAATATCATCTTGGACTCGCAACTCCATCCCTCCTCCCTATTATTTCCAAGATCCAGCAAGGTGTTAAACCAACACTGAGAATCCTCAATATGGAGTCATATGTTATACAGATGTCACAAGCCCGTATCATGGGTGTTGGAGAAGATTGGATTCAACAAGTATCGAAAGCAAATCCATCGCGGCATCAATTGTTCATGGTTCGAAAGATTGACTGTGCTGCAAGTAATACGGCTGATGGAGAAGGCGATTCTTTCCGAGAAGGTGATGTTATTCTTACTTTGAATGATCGGTTGATCACTCGAGTGTCGGAATTTGATATCATGTACGACCAAGAGTATCTAGATGCCTTGGTCATAAGAAACGGTAAAGAACTAAAACTTCGCATTCCCACCATCGCCACCTCGGATATTGAGACCGATCGAGCCGTAATATTCTGCGGCGCAGTACTCCAGAAGCCTCATCATGCAGTACGTCAGCAGATCAGCAAACTTCACTCCGAGATCTACGTTTCCGCTAGAAGCAGAGGTTCACCTTCATATCAATATGGACTTGCACCAACCAACTTCATCACAGCAGTGAATGGAGTAGAAACCAAAGATTTGGATTCGTTTGTACGAGAAGTTCGAAAAATTGCGGATAATGAATATTTTAGACTTCGAGCTGTTACCTTTGATAACGTTCCTTGGGTTGTTACTATGAAGAAAAACGATCATTACGTATGTTTATCCTGTCTCGTCTCTTTTTTTTCCCCCCGTTATCACTAACATTTGTCAATCATCGCAGTTCCCGATGTCGGAATACGTCAAAGATCCACAACATCCCAAATCCAACGCCGCTGGTTGGCGCGTGGTTTCATACGATGAATCGGGTAAAATTCGAAAGGGGAAAGTTTCGGAAGAAGGTGCTCCGCTGACAGCCGAGGGTATGGATGAAGGATCAGGTGATATCAGTGATGGCGGTGAAGAAGGTCCTGATGATGTTGATGTTGATGTTGCCAATGATGAGGGTATGGAACTGTAGGAAGGGAAGGGAAGGGAAGGGACGAGTGGAATGGAATGGTAGAAAGATGTAGATACCTACTTACCTGTGTAAGCATAGTCATTCATCACTGTCATACAGTAGGGTCTGGGTTTAGCATTCTAAGCGGTGCTAAGAAACAATGTTGAATAACTTATACAGTAAAAGGAGATCAAAGTCATAACTACTAGTAAGTTATCTTTAATATAAACTTGGGAACCAGGCTGAGTGAGGTCTCCCCAAAAAAGGTCGGAGTTTTTTTGTCCAAAAAGCTCAACTTGATATATTATAGCCTAAGCTAGGTAGGTAGCTATAGTACAGTATCATTAGCTCCCTACCTAGTCATGAGGCCAGATAATTACCCCATCCAACGGCATTTACTGTTTACGAACATAGATAGCACTTTGTGAATACATACCTTTGTAAAAATGGAGAGATAAAATTCCTGAGTGAGTAATTAAATTAAGGAAGGATTGAGAAAAGGAAGAAGTAGGACGCTTGGCGACCGGCATTTTCGAAAGATAATGATTAATTTAATTAGCATGAGAGGTTGCTTGGTTATGTAATTGGTTGTCTGAGTGATTGATCTAGCTGTCTACATAGCTACTGTATGTGAAGCTGAGCAACTAGGTACAGTACATAAATGGCCGGGTTTGCAGGGATTGGTTCTGGATCTTTCTCTTTTTCTCATCCACTTTGCATCGTCTGTCGAGGGTTCATGACTATGAGGGTGGTTGGAAATAAGTCGGATCGGATATTTCTCTAATAGTTAACTACATAACTAAATCAATATTCGTTATTATATTGTTTCTCCATCCTCCCCTCTTCATAACTCTCTTCAATCTCATCTCCAAATCTCTCAACTCCGTCATCCCTTTCTCCTACCCAGCCTGCTGCATCTTCGGGAATATCTTCGACGTTTTGAACTGCTTCGCCTGTCCATTGGGCTGCATCCTCGGGGATATCTTCCACTCCTTGAACGGCCTCACCGGTCCAGCGAGCTGTGTCGGAAGGGATGTCGGAGACTTCTTGTTCAAGACGGTATTTATCTTCATCCCACTTTTCTTCTGTAGTAATAGCTTAGTTTAGCGAGAGGAGGAGGAGGACGGTGAGGATAGAAGACTAAGAGAAGGACGTTGCTTTATATGATTGCATCATAGGGAAACTTGGGTGAGGGCTTGGATCGGAAGTACCTCGGGCAGAGGAGAATACTTCACTTCCACACCATCCAAAGAAGGAAGATCGATACTGAAGACAAGGAAAGAAAATTGAACAAGGAGATCAAGGAGTGTTAAGCACAGGGCAAAACATACCAACTTTCTCTCCCTCATGCATCAATGATGCCCCTCCTACCATTCCAGCCGCAGCACCGATCGCAACATTCCTTCCAGTGTGACTCTTTTCTTCTACAACTTCCACCGGACGTTGCGTTTCGAAGTATTCTCCTCGTTGTTGATACCCGGGACCTTCATTCTGATATTCGTAGCCATCACCTCCACTCCGGTATTCATATCTTCCTCCCTCTTGTGGTTGTGGACCACCTGGATATTCAAAAGTTTTATATCCCGTCTCACGATTGATAAAAATCCAGCGATCTGCTGGGGAATCCCATTCGGCGATCCAGGGGTAAGGGACTTGTGGTGGTTGCGAGCTATATCCACCTTGCTGTTGACGTTGGTAGTCATCACCTTGTTGAGATTGTTCATTGTAGTAGGATTCTTGCGGTCGCTGTTGTTGTTGTTGTTGTTGTTGACTACTGTTGTTACTACCAGCCATTCGTTGTTCGACAAACTCCTCAACCATGTTGGTTAGGAAAGACATCTTGAATGGGAAAAAGGTTGATGTTGTAAGGGGTGTTTGGGAGATGAGAGGGGAATCAATTTGACCAAGGTTGAAGGAGGGGGCTGATAGCCGAGTTGAGACAGAGACGGAAGATATATGACCGAGACCGAGAATGAGGCGAAGCTGGAAGTTGAAGAGAGAATAGTAGAAATCAAAGGAAGACTATCTTCAGTAGAATAATGAAGGTAAGGATGTTGATGAGGAATGACAAGCGTTTGGGAAAGCTATAGAGGGTGAGGTGTGAGCGAAACTCTGAGCATGAGTGAAGTGATACCTGTATTGTACGTGTTGTACCCCCTACATGATGAAGCTATCGTTTCCAAGATGTTTCTCGCTGCTTATCTTTTGCAGTGCATGTAAGCGAACAATTGCTTTCCCGTCTACAGCTTTACGATGAGTGGCTGACGCTGTCCTGTAAGTCTGCTGCAACTGCAGAATCGTGGCATGGCCCCCTAAGGCGGATGGCGACTTGTACAATACTGTACCACACCTACATTTATCAAATCAGCACACCACCGATTGAGATAGGATGAGGCGTCTCTCCGCCATGAGGATCCTCTTGAGTGATTGAACGGATAAGATTCGTTTCATGTGGGCTGCGAGTTATTTTAGAGCCGGGAGGAGCCAGTACAGTACGGTAAACACATCCAACACCATGTACATGTACATGTACATCCCTCCCCTAGCTTGATCCCTCATCTATCACGTCCAGGGGTAAAGAAAAATTCAAGGGGGTAGGGTAGATAGCGCGACAGGATCATTTTACAGTAGCCCTATCTTTTTCTCATTGATCCATGCTACTGTACAATACTACACTGTGGACGAATAAGGTACAAGACTGCAGTCAATCATCGTGTAGCTAAGCTCTCTTAGCAGCCAAGCCGGTTCGGTCCGAGCGCAAGATTCATCACCTCCTCCTCTTGGTTTAGATACTTTAGTCAAAGCTTCTCTTTCCCTTGGAGGCGGTCTGTGCAGTGTATGGAAATGGAGCGGTGCCATTTTAGTCTGCTTCATGACGGCGCTGATAGCCTGAGTGCGAAGATGATGACCGAGCACTTTGTTTGCGTCGAGTCCTAAGAGATATACGCAGATTGTAGACAGGAAGATCCAATTTATGTTATGCTACAATAATACCGAGGTATAGCGTGTCCGGGTCATTGGTTGTTGGTAGATTAATCGGTCTTTGATCTAAAAATAGCTCTACCGTACCAGGATTGATACATTCTACCAATCTCCTACTTGCTTGCTCCCCCTTTTCTTCAAGCTGAACCCCAATCGATCCCCGATGCGCTTAACTTGAATAATTCACGGGTGATGCGCATGTGAATGCATTGGCCTGGCCAGATTCAAACGCATCGATCAAATTCATACAAGCCGAATAGGCCCCCAGTCCAGCCGTCGCAAGAGACCCGAGCATGTAGATGACATTGAAGACGTTCATATACCACGGACCGCTGAAAAATGCTTTTACCCAACGGGAGATCCCTGTCTTGTGACGAGTGACGCGTCCTGTAGCGGGATCGAACCCTTCACCTTCAGCAAGGGCATATTTTTTCATATTGTATCCAATGGATAGCAATGGAGGAAACGTGTACGTGAATTGCATGATGCAGCAAGCAGCGACCATGGACGTGAGACCCGAGAAATCGGGAATGGCGGCTGCGAAGATGAAAGCGATAGTCCAGTAAATGGGGACAATGATGGCCCACGCAATCTTCCCAGACTTGACAGTTAAAGGAGGCGCATTGAAGAAGTCCACGAGGACGTTGTTGTACAAAACTTTGATGCCAATGTTACCGTACAGACCAGCGGCGATTAAGCCAGAAAAAACAGCAAGCATGTTACCGACGGTCTGCCAGCCGTAGATACTCACGCCCTGGTAGGAAATACTGTAGGCATATTGACCTTGCCACCAGTAGATGCAGAGTCCGTAGATCATGTATACGCTCCAGATAAAGAACTGGGCGGCCCACATGCCTTTGATGAAGTCACGGGGACGGCGCATTTCGGACATGAACTCAGTGAATAGCATGGCTCCGCCGTAGGCGTAGACACCTTGCATGAGGCCGACAATAGCGCCGTCAAAATTGCCGGGGTTAGGTAAGTCTCCGTAGTGCTTGACAGGCGGGTAGACGCCATTAACAGGGGTGATGTCGTCGGGGACGGTCACGGCGCCGGCGGACCCGTAAGCTGCTATATTATAGTTGGGAGCTGAGTTGGCAATGACGCCCATCGAGATGAAAATGATGAGCAAGTTCATCCAGATGGCAACGTTGGCGAGCCAGCCGTATTTTTGCAACGTGCGGACTTGGCCCAGGAAGAAGCCGCAGATGGCCCAGATTAAACAGCACACAGCGTAGCAGAGGCGGAATTTGGAGACCTGAGAGAGAGCCTGCCCATTGCTGATGACGATAATACCCACGTTGCAAAGAAGCTGGACAGATTGCAAGAAGTTGAAGGAATGGCGGGCAAAACGGCCATAGAGACGGAAGGCAAGATCTCCGTATGTTCGAAGCGGGTATTGATATGAATCGAGTCCGAGAAACATCTGCCAGAGCAGATAGCCTGAATAGCCAGCGAGGAAACCGAAGACAGTGTATAGGCTGACACCGGGACCCCAACCAAGAGTACCGATTGCAAAACTGGAGTAAGCGGTCAGGCTGCTATTGACAAAGACCTAGAGAATTGCATGAAACTTACGGCGCATTGAATGGCCCCAGGATATCGGTTGTGATTAGGTAGAAGGCAGCAGCCCAGGTGGCTGTGCGCATGGCACGGGAGGCATTCATCCATTCTTCATCAGAGATCGCAACCGTTGAGCCACGGCTGAATCGTCTTTTGGCCGACTTTTCGTCTGCAGCTCCCGGGGAACCGTCCGATTTTTCTGCAGATTCGGGAACAGATATAGCGCCTGGGCCACTCTTTGGGGGAAAAATGATATCCTTGATTCCTCGTGTTGGAATGTCAGGGAGTGAATCTTCCTCGGCACGCGTCTTGGCTGCGTAGTAAAAGTACTCCTCGAAAGAGACAGTGTGATCATGAATGGGTCGATCTTGTGGGCGAACAAGAGGGTTTTCGATTCCAGCATTGCTGAGACGCGGGTCGCCTTCAGCAGAGAAGTTTGCCTGGGCGCCGGACATGGTTGGCTGTAAGTCAATTACGCGTATACAGTGAAGGTGTTCGTCGTTGAAGTCAAGCTGATTAAACCACTACATCCAGCACGGGTACAACACGCCCGGGAGACAGAACAGATTGTTTCTTTATAAGACCGTATGAAGGGGACAGGAACATGGTACAAGGAAAGGGAAAAAGATTAGACCTACTCCGGCCGGGGTGATCGAGTGATTTTCTAATCTGCCTTTGAACACCAATGCGATTCTTATCAGTGTTATGGACCGGGGTCTGACCAAAAAGGATGGTGGTTGGTATCATTCGGGAAATTTCACGTTCGCTCTACCATAGCTTCTGTGGCTGGAGGGATTTCTCAGGAGGGATGAGAAGAGGTGGCACTTGTATCGAAATTGGCAGGTCCTAAAGTATAGGACAGTATGATATGACACAAGCCGTTGTAACCATAACTTCCCAGGAAAGCGGCGAAATTGATTCGAAGTTTGATTGAAACCATGGGAAAACGAGGGTGATCCTTGGTAATGGACACAGCTGGTGATATGGGCACCATTTCGGCATAAGCTCTCACACTACATCCGTAATGATCCACATACATGATGCAGATCTGCAATCACACTAGAATTGTCATATCGAAAGAGTCAACAAAGACAGTGAGGTCTATTCGTATGTGTTTGAATACTTCCGGATGGATTAATTACGAACGTTCATTGAAGCTGACTCCGCGAAAGATCTCTCTCTACCTCCGGAATCTTTGGTCCACATTCACGGCTCTGTAACCTTTCGGGGACACCCTGTCAGCACGCTAATTTGACTTTGTAGGCTCTGAGATAAGAAGAGCATTTTCTTATTGGACATCTCTAACATCACACGAGGTTCTTTGCTGCTATATAGTATATAGGATGAAGTGTCATATTCTAATCATCAGGACAGCGTATGCGCCACGCCTTGCGCCAATCTTTCATAAGATCGATCGGATGCAGAAAGCCGATGGTGTTGGTTCATCAATAAGGCGATTGACTGGCGCCGAGCTTCCTGTTCTTACCATAAGTGGCACCAGTCGACCCCTTGCCAGAATACGACTTACTATGTACGTGCTGCAAGGATAATGAGTGTTGATCAGCCACGGGTCTCGGTTGGCCACTGTGCGAAGAGGTAACGGAGGAGAAATACAGAACCACTCCCGAGCGCAATACTCTTTCCATGACAAGGCCCAAGGCTTGCTAGCGATGGGGGTCACTGATGGATACCAACCAACTTCGTTGTCTTGGTCCCCATCGGTTCTAGTACGATCCTTCACCTCGCTCTCCAATGCTTGAATCACACAAAAAGGCTTATCCGGACCCGCCGAATCGTGATCTCCTCTCCATTTTTCGCTTTCGGTGGCGTACCCATCGGTCAAGAGCAGGATAGCCAAAAGTGCCAGCTAGCCACTGACCCAATAATGACCACGGAACACAACGAACTTGTGAAGAACAAGCAAATGACTAAAAGATTGGAGGTGTTCTAGCGAGCTGTTGAGAATCGTCCACAAAGCTTAGCTGGTTCATCTTCTTTGGCGGTACCTCGGCATTGCTAAGAATAACGCTCACAGAGATTGCCTAGTAACTTTCAAGATTGATCGTGTAGTGAAGATGGTGAGATTCCTCGAAGTGTAAGATGTATGTTGGAAGGTGAAGCGCAGGATTGGGGTTTTCTCTTTCGTCTTGTGCCTTTGTCTCGACGAAACCAGAGGAGATTGGGGTCATTTTGACGAAGGAGTCGTGTGGTGTGATCGTCTCGTATCTGCCCTAATACCCTCCCATTTACAGGGTTTGCGAGTTTGTGAATCAACTCCGAATAATGGAGGTAGGGATTCATTTGTAATTGCGTGGCAAGCAGCAACAGGTACAAATGTATTCTTGGTTGGACCAGGGTTACATCCACGGTATCCACCGTCCATGAACTTGCCGCCTTACCCTTCGGCCTTGATTTCGACCTTCTTCCTGTGAGCGTCTTGCGTACCTGGGCATATGGTTCGGGCACTTTCCTCACTGAGAAAGGGCCACGCACGTTGATATAAAATACGCCGTCAACACGAGTTGTGTATTAAGCTATGAGAATCTCAGGAACATAGATCACGGTGCACAAAGGAATCATGAATCTACCAAAGTGCTGTAGATGGGAGAGGTATACTACTGTATGATATTCATTATGCAAATCCAACTTTTTTGAGGGGAAGTTTGCAGTCCAAAAAAACGATATTTCACTTTTGCATGTACCTGTCGCCGAAATGCATCACACTGTCGAACGAAAATTTCTGCAATATGCGCCAGGGTGATATAGAAAACCACCTGCGTGGAAACATACCTCACGATAGCTCCACCCTATGCGGTGCCGTTGACCTTCTTTTCTAACAGCTCTACATCAACTTTCTGCGCCTCAATGTTATCCTTAAAATTTCCGTTCGTTGAAGCGGGCGAGTTGCTACCGCTGCCCGGTTTGGAGGAAAGCTGAAGTTGGTCAAGAGCAGCAAGCTCTTCCGGTGTAAAGCTATCGACGCGTTTAGGTCGGAAAGGGACCGGGGTCGATACCCGAGATGTTAAGAACTGCATGCTGATATTAGCGGATCATTATAAAACAGGCGAACATAGACAGCGGCCTGTGCCCAACTTACCGAGCTGGCTGCACTCAACAATGCCATCAAACTGGCTTGGACGACGTCTTCGTGTATACCTACTCCCCAAACCTTGTCGCGGCTGCTGGCTGCTGTACACTCAATGTAGGTAGCAGCCTTGACCCCTTTGCCTTCGCCGATCGCATGCTCCTTGTAATCGGCAACATCCAAATCGATGCTCAAAGAGCGTAGTGCATTAGCAAGTGAAGAGATAGCCCCATTACCAACACCGACAATAGGATGCTCGATACCGTCGATGGCCACGATACCTGCAAACCGTCGTTTTAAAGTGGCGGGGACTTCTCCTGCGGCAAGAGCCTTCGATCGATCAGTCGTTATGTTGTAGTCAACCAAAGTGAACCGAGGGTTACGCTTGAGGTGATAGGATTCCTCGAACAACGCTTGAATCTCTCTCGGTAGAAGCTCACGTCCCTTGAGATCCGCCTCTTTCTGAACGATTTTGCTAAATGCAATCTGTAACCCACGGGGCAGATCGAGCTCAAGACTTCGCTGGATAATCCAAGCCACACCACCTTTGCCACTTTGAGAATTGACTCGGATGATGGCCTCGTAGTTACGACCGATATCTTGGGGATCAAGAGGGAGGTATGGTACCTGCCATCGATCTTCTGACCCTGTTCCTGCCGCTTTGCGTACATTGAATCCCTTTTTAATCGCATCCTGGTGACTACCACTGAATGCACACACCACGAGTTGGCCGCCATACGGCCATCGCTCATTGACGGGGATTTTTGTACTTTCTTCACATACTCGAATAACGCGAGGGATATCCGAAAAGTCGATTTCTGGCCATATCCCCTGGGTGTACAAATTGAGAGCCAAAGTGACAAGATCGACATTACCCGTGCGCTCTCCATTTCCGAACAACGTACCTTCAACTCTATCAGCTCCTGCCATTTGTGCCAACTCTGCTGCGGCGACCGCACAGCCTCGATCGTTATGCGGATGGACTGATACACAAAATTTCTTTCGTTCTGTCATGTTGGTACAGAAGTATTCTATCTGGTCGGCGAAGACATTGGGCGTAGCCATCTCGACTGTCGCGGGGAGGTTGAAAATCAATGGTTCTTCCTCGGTTGGGCCCCATGCTTCCTTCACCGCTTCACATATCCGAACCGCAAATTCTGGTGAGGTATCTGAAAAGGTTTCGGGAGAGAATTCATAGCGCCATTCGGTTCCTGTTTGACTTGGGTCGTCCTTGGTTATAGACCGGGCGAACTTAGTACACTTGACTGCAAGTGCAAGACTCTCGTCCTCCGTCATGCCAAACACGATGCGGCGGAAGCATTCGCTCGTCGCCAAGTAAAGATGGAGAATAGCTTTTTTTGCACCCTTCAGAGAATCGACCGTCCTCCTGATCAAATCCTCCCGACATGGCGAGAGAACTTGTAGCCAAACATCGTCTGGAGTGATATCGGGGGATTCAACAAGAGACCTTGTGAAGTCGTAATCGGTTTGCGACGCCGAGGGGAAGGATACTTCGATCTCCTTATAGCCCAGTTCGACCAGCATCTTGAAGAAACGAGTCTTTTGCTCTCCATCCTTCAACAGTTATCAGTATTATGCAAGATCCAGGCGCGGCTAGTAAGCTTGGATCGTACCATTGGATCCACCAAACTCTGGTTTCCATCTCTTAAATCAGTGGCGAGCCACCTTGGTGGCTTGTCTATCGTTCTCGAAGGCCATTGTCTGTTAGGCAAATCAAGAGGTGTGAACTTGCGATATTTCTTCCATGGTTCCCGGAGCCTGTAGTTCTTCTGTCAGTTTGGTGTAGGGTTGATGATGCGGACTCGTGCTGATCCTAGTACTCACATGGGCATTTTGGCGGTGTTGGGATTTGTTCAAGCCGTGGTGGTGAGGAGGTGAACGAGATCTGGAAATGAGGAAGATATCTCAATCGAAACGTGACGACTTTATGTGACCTCTTGCGCTGAAGTATCTATGAGTCAATGTGCAATTGTTCGCGCACTTTTCAGGTTCCATCAGACCCCTCTCCAATGATCGTCAGTCACTGAACAAAATTTGGTCAAAGGTCAGAACGAGGCCCCGCAGTGGCCCCACCGCCGCTGGTATCCGCTGGCGCCCTTCTCCGAAGTGGTCAGAGCAGAGCAATGACATCCTGTGGAGATAATTCTTTCAATGGCTTGACCTCAGATCATGGAGCACTTCAAAATGCTGTGTCGATGTCGGCAGGAGGATTTGCTGCGACGAATTCTTGAAGGGTCTGCTGAGGAAGGACTTGTATATCTCATGTGAAATCTGTCTGATAGACTCCGACCAATTTCTCTGTCTGGAGTGGGAGAGCAGCAACTGCCACGTATTGTAGGTGCAGTTGCAGTTCGCAAATGGTGTAATTCGGAAGCTGCAAATGCTGTTGAGGACGCCAATAACTTTACTAAGTATTCAAAGTCTCTTCTACTCCGTCTGTTCTCTTATCATGTTCACTTCAGTTCGTGTTCCTCCCCAACGACGGCATTGCTTGTTTCAGTCAAGGCTTGGACACTTGTTTGGTTGGTAGGCAGCTTGGCTGCTGCTTTTATATCTCTATTCAACATTGCATGAGCTAGTTCGCGCTCTACGTTCGTCCAGTCTCTCCCCCTTCTATCTCTTGGTGTATAACCTGTCGTCAAAGTCTCTTCCCATCAGAAGATATGCCGGCGTCTCCTCGTACTCCTTCTGGATCTCCTTCTGGCCTTTCCCATGCCGAAAGTGATCTAGCGCCTTCTTCTCAAGATATCTTTCCAACACCGGTTCCCAAGGTGCGATGGTCACCCCCGCCTATGAGACGTCACGAGCCGAAGCGTGCTGCATCCACACCACCTGAGATTACTACGCAGACCAGAACACGTTCAATGAGGCGTGGTGCCCCAGGGGATGCTCCGTCTATGGCCAGCCTGGCCATTTCTTGGGAACGTCAGCAGTTGTCAAAAAAGCGAAGCCAGTACTTTTCCGACATATTTGCTGCCAGGGAATTGAGATATACGCCAAAGGAGCGAGTCACCAGAGACGCCATTATCATTGCCGAGTTGAAGATCAGCAGCACAGTATGTAAATCAAAGATGGACATGGCTAATGCTAATCATTCTAGCTTGATCGAGATACTTCTATAGTATCGGATTTCTCTTTCCACCTTGCGCAAACATACCAGCGTCCAGAATCATGTATCCTTCTTACTATACAAAATTCAACACTCCTTGTCCTTGGAGGATCATACGAGCCAGCATATCTCCTTTCCATTACGGCTTTGCAATGTGACATCGCTCCGCGAATCAACAAGCGCATGACAGGCCTGGTGCAGGGATTCCTCCAGGATTCTCTAAACATACCAGCTAAACGAGGAGTGATTCGGTTCATGCCAATAGCAGAGGAAAATCTCGGCACAAATGGGATGACAACGTTGGGCGAGATCGAGGAACTGGTGAAAGCGGATCACCATGATCCTAGCATTCGGCGGACTATCAGTAATAATCGAATTCGCCGTGCAAAGAAAAAGAGCTTGTCAACGATTTTCCATGGGCCCAAAATCCCCTTACTACTGACACCACCTCGATCTAAAGAAGATGACGATGATACTATGGTGCCTCCATACCCTGTTGCAACTACAGAGCGCAAGAGCGTGAAGAAACGGAGAAGTTTCTTGGCTTTCTTCGGGAAGTCTTCATGAAGGAATCGCCATTGGAAACACTGCTTTGATACATCGCAATTGGCTACCTGATAAATTCACCCAGCCTTGGGTAAACATGACAGTATTTGGGATCGATAAGTCGAGACTTCACACCACCTTTGGTTTTGCGCGTGAAGTCGGTTTGTATTGGAGAACTGTTGAGATCACATCTTTGTAATCGTTTCGTTGAACAACGATGAATACCTTGGTAGCAATTGGAATGTATCCAATAGTTCATTAAATAAATACTGCCTTGCAGACGATATATGACTACAACTAGATGAGATAGCAATATGAGTACAAACAACACGAGGATTGCAGGTCAAAATAGAGGTATACCATGATATTGAGTTTCAAGGCCGGATTGTTGAAATCCAAGGATAGGAGGATATAGTGCAAACCCTGCTTCCTGCTCCATAGTTATAGGTATATAGATGGGCTCTTCCCCCCAGATAGCGTACCCTCAATCCAAGCACTTCGTACCTGAATTCCTACACGAATAAGTACTACCTTCTTGGCTCTCTCACTTCACAATGCAGGCAACATCCGTGTTCTGTGTTGAAACCAAACATATCGACTTGTGAACGTTTACTCAGCTCGTAACATCTGAACCATTCTGCGCCAATGATGCCAGAAGCAGGAATTAGAAAACCAGCGCCTGAAAGAGATGATATCATCGCCAACCATGCAAATGTGAAAAAGATGACGACTATTCAAGAAATCAAAGGGGATCTCTTTGATGTTCAAGAAGACGCGGTTTTGATTCGTGAGTCTCCTAAGGACAGGAATTTTGAGAAATGCCATATGGGCTTCTGGAAAGGCTCACTTGGAAAACGAATAACGAGTCGCTGACTACATTCTCTTGCTTTTGAGGTAGATGCGTGTAATTGCCAGGGTGTATGGGGAGCTGGAATTGCAAAGGAGTTTAAGAAAAAGGTATGTATGTTTGCTCTCTCTGGGTTCCCGGTGCTTTGACATCTGCGAGCAAGGGGTCTTTGGAGATGAAGAGATATTGGGAATCTACAAGAGTTTTGACGCAATACTGATGCTATTTTCAGTACCCAAAGGCGTTTGGAATCTACAAAGCACATTGTGATGAATTCAAGACCAAGGACCAGAGGAAGCAGTCAACAAAGGCCACAGAAATACCTCAGCCTAGAGGGTCAACTACCTCCCAAATTCTGGGATCCTGTCTCTTGATACCTCCTTCCGAGAATTCAGGTCAAGCTCGAAAGAGACATTGGGTCGCATGTCTATTTACATCATCAGGTTACGGCACCAGCTTCTTCGGGAAACCCGGGAAAGATTCCCAGGAAGATATACTGAAGAATACGAAAATGGCATTGGAGGATTTGAAGAGACAAGTGAACATGTTGAACCAAGAGGCCAACGGGGAGGAGACGGCGGTTGGCAGTCCGGGACCTCTATTTACATGTCGAATCAACAGTGGAAAGTTCGGTGTTGAGTGGAAGGAGACCAAGTCCGTGGTGGAAAGCGTGTTTGACGAGGCGGGGTGGACTGTGACGGTCATTGTTGGAGAGGCAGACGGGAGGAGTTTGAAGCGAAATGATAGGACTGGGGCATTCTAAAAGCGAGGTCTCTGAAAGTTCAGCAGCATCATAGCAGGTCCAGGTATTCTGGGCTTCACCAGAAAGGTTCGTGAAAACAAGGAAAAATGCGCGAAGGTGGAACTTGGTAAAAGTCCTGCGGAAACAGGCGCATACTATTAGAGCTACGACAGCCTAGGTCTGGCCAGGCAGCTACCGTACTAGTCGACTCATGGACGCCACATCGAGAGACTCCGGTACTTGAGATGATTGCTAGATATCTTAATTAACTACCCACTGCTTGGAAGACTCAAATGAAGTTACTGTAAGAAGATATGTGGTATGTCGCAGATGAGTCACTTTAATAGTGTTGTAAATCAAAAATAGTGTTGTATCGGGAACCGATTGACAATAAGATGGCCCTGAGAGACTGTCACCACAAACTCTCTTGTATCACTCTACTCTAATCCCAGACCACAGCCACCATTAGCTACCTCATACTAACATCCTACAATCTATCGTCATGTCTCAATCCGGCACCACCTTTTCGTCCTCCGCCAGCATCCTTTCTTGGGACGAAGACCGGTCCCAAACTACCCTCCCGCGCCTGACTCCTGCCACGGTCAAGTTAACGCTCAATGACCTGGAGGCAACTGTGACCAGCAACTACCAAATGGTTTACCTTCCCGCTGGGCCTGGCGTTGACACAAGTGGCAGTGCAAAGTTCATATTTACGGATGTTGTCGAGGCAAAGGCTTTTGGAGGCAAAACGGGTAGCTTCATCACACAGGGCAAAGGCTCTTTCGATGCCGCAACTTATCGTGTCTCCGGCCAATTTGAAGTCGTTCCGGGCACGGCACAAGGATCTTTGGGCGAGTTGTTCGCCGCTGGCGGAAAAGGAAGCCTCGAGTCTGATAGTAAAGATCCGTCCAAGGTGAACTATACTTTCACTGTCACATAGGAACATCGGGGCTGCAAACAACGGACAAATTCTTTCGCAAAGCATTGGCGGTTCAAGGTCTGTGCAAATGGATCGCGTTGCAGCACTGGTTGAATGCGACTCGTGATTATTCCGAAGGCAGCTCCTCTATCGCATATGCAATGAGAAGAGAATGTGCACAGAGAGTATGGAGGAGAAGAAACTATATGAGGAGCTCAAGCATACCTTTGTGATGCTCACCTTGGGCAAGTGGCACGCAACTAGCTCTAAGAGACAGGAACTATTGGACAGAGTCCATAGGTAGTTGATCAAATTCAATATGTCCGGGATTGATCCTCTTCTCGGCTGGCTTCTTTCCCGCATAAACAACATGAAGTTCGAAAGTCTTAGCCTCTCCCTTCCGTTGTCCCACAAGATAGATAGTATTTACACATTCACGACGATGTGATGACGAGAGAGTAAGGAAAGATCCAGCATTTTTTCCCCAGCTTCCTTGTCACGACTACCAAAGCATTAAACAGCCAGGCCAATAACCCCAAAAAGGTCGCCAATAATCCAGCCTATTAGGGCCTGGATTGGGCATGCTTTGCCTATAAAGATCTGTTTTGTTACACGTTGGAGTTAATATAGCGTCTTGGTATTGAGGGAAAGTTAATACCTCCAAAAGCGGCGGCGATTTCCTCCAGATTCAGCGACAGATTTTCATGCAACCTGCGTTGAGCTGTAGAAATTTGAGATCGGGATTACAGTACATCGCATCAATTCAAGTAGAGGGTTATATTGTGTCTGCTTTGCTACAAACCAGACATTTCAAGACCAATTCTTTGATTATGGGTTCTACCCCTCCGGAATCTCCTCGGAAAAGGGTAAAACTGTCAACAGAGGAGACTGAGAACATCCCGGTCTCTCAAGATGCAAACACTGCGATAGAGCGATCTCCCAGGTCACACAACAATCACACAGCCCAGCCAGTCCTACCCATTGATGATATTGCTAAGGAAGTCGAAGTCGGGATCACTTGTTTCCTTGACCAGAGAACGGACGGTTTCACTGGTATATTGAAGAAAAGGTATGCCAAGATAGTGTTGGAACTGGTCTACGTAGCACGTGTTAACGGACAGCTCTGCAGATACACTGATTTCCTGGTCAACGAGATCCTACCGGATGGGAGAGTTGTCCATCTAGAGAATCTGAAACCCACAAAGATTTACAAAGAAGAACCCGAACCTGAAGCACCTGAGCCGCCAAAAGTGGAATCCAGCAACATCTCTACTGATGCTGAGAACAGTACTGTCAAAGATGCTAGCGATGACAAAGCGGACACATCCAGGAAGTCAGACGAACCTCAGACTATCTCAAGTGATGACGTAGTCACGTTGAATGGTTATTTTGGAGAAGAACTCACTCCGAAGATAACTGCCCTTTACGCCACTATCCTGGCTCACCCAGACCGCAAACCAAGCCATCACCCTACTGTCGAGTCTTCAGCACCAATCACGGATCGCACACTTCGTACCCAGATTCATCAAGACATCAGAAGAATGTTCAATTCAAGAATTGAATCATCTACCAATAATGACGGTGTTATGATTCTGACAGCTGCTGCCCCACGTAGTAGAAAACCTAAGGATGGCCGATCTCAAGGGCGAGGTGGTGGCGGTCCACAAGGACGGTCGGGTAAGCTTGGTTGGCAGGAACTCGGTGGAGAATATCTACACTTCACCATCTATAAGGAGAACAAGGATACGATGGAAGTGATATCCTATATTGCACGAGAACTGCGGATGCCCCCTAAGAGCTTTCAATTTGCTGGAACAAAAGATCGACGAGGTGTTACTGTGCAAAGAGCCAGCGCTTATAGAGTCGAAGCTGGACGTATGGCAAGTCTCAATCGGAGCCTCAGAAACTCAGCAGTTGGTGATTACGTGTACCAAAGACAGAATCTGGAGCTCGGTGAACTGGGAGGAAATGAGTTCGTCATTACCCTCCGGGATTGTGATATATCATCAACTTCCAAGTATTCGAATTTGTCCATGGTCGAGAAAGTCTCTTATCTGAAAACGCTAGTAAGTCAACGTATGGAGTCACTTCACACGAAGGGTTACTTCAATTATTTCGGTCTCCAACGGTTCGGAACGTTTGCTTCTCGAACAGACACGGTTGGTGTGGCTCTTTTACAGTCGAACTTCAAACGAGCATGTGACATCATCTTTGACTACAATTCAGATGCTCTGGCAGCCGCTCTAGAGGACGAGGAAGCTCAGAAATCACAGCAAGATACCTCCTCCACAAATAGGACAAGAAACCAGTCCAAGATTTCTTCTGATGATAAACTCCGCGCATTGGCTCTTCACACCTTCAGAACCAACCCCAAAGCTTCCTCTCGAGCACTTTCCTTACTTCCTCGGAAATTTTCTGCTGAACACGCTCTCGTCCGGCATCTATCAAGACATCCAAAAGACTTTACCGGTGCTATCATGACAATACCACGAAACTTGCGAATCATGTATGCACATGCATATCAAAGTCTCGTCTGGAATTTCGCTGTGGGTCAACGCTGGAAAAAATATGGAAACAAGGTCGTCGAAGGCGATCTTATCCTCGTATCTGAGCACAAGGGTAATGTGAAGAACGAAGCCGATGGAAATGGAGCAAGCAGAGAAGTGGCAATCGATGAAGACGGCATGACAGTTGATACCGACGGGGAAGTTATAGTTCGACCTCTAGGCCATGATCGGGCACCTCGTGCTGAAGATATGTTCGAACGTGCGCGCCCTCTAAGCTCTATCGAAGCATCAAGCGGTAAATATTCGATGTTTGATATTGTCCTACCTCTTCCTGGCTTTGATGTTGAATATCCTGCCAACGAGGTGGGGTCGTTCTATAAAGAATTCATGGCTGACCCCGAGAGAGGAGGAGGACTTGATCCCCATGATATGAGGAGAAAGCAAAAGGATTTCAGTCTCAGTGGAGGCTATAGGAAAATCCTGAGCAGAATCGGGCAGGGGTATACGGTGGACGTCAAGCCTTACAAAGAGGGAGAAGACATGCAGTTCGTCGTTACGGATTTGGAGAGAATAAGGGCAACTCCATCGGCAGCGCGCAAGGAGGATGGAGCGAAAACAGATGGAAACCATGAACATGGAAAGGAAAACGGACGGAAGGACGACAAACAGTCCTCTCAGTCTCTTGTGCATGAAGTTGACCCAATTGCAGAAGCTCAAGGAACCAACGTTGCAGTCATCATCAGTTTTAAGTTGGGACCGGCTCAGTATGCAACAATGGCACTTCGGGAATTAACTAGGGGAGGGATTCAGCCTTATAAGCCTGATTTTGGAGGTGGTAGATAAAACGATGAATCGGGGGAAGGTTTGACGCTGTGAAATGTGAGGTTTATACGAGACTTCGCGACAAATATGCCATTAGGGCCCTCGTCCTCTACAAAGTGCACAGCAAGAATTATCGGTTCGTACGATAGACAAGCATGAAGTGTGAAAAATGTCATTTATGATACCGTCAGCCGTACTAATCGAAGGATTTCCTAAATTGGTTGTGCACTGGTCTGGAAATGATCCATGACATGGCACTAATGCATCTCGGTATCGTTCATTGATCCTATATCCGTGTATTTGGAGGGTATTGGACTCGCATCGCTTGTTCAGTACCGGCTCAAGAATCCCCATTAAGCAACAACAAAAGGATGCTGCCAGGTCTCTGACACCGAGAACGTGGTCCACTGGTCATTTCTCATATGCGATCAGTCATGAGAAACAGGGGTTGGCGAAAAGCCACAATACCGGGAAGGACGATGAGGACGGGTCGCGTAGCCATGATACCTATCAGACCATGAGGGTTAGCTTCTGCGCCAAGGCTGAAACTGACGGGTGAGAATCACCTTTTAGCGAGAGGTTCATGAAGCAATACTCTAGACTGATTACACCGTGTGGCCATGGCGTCTATGACTTATTTCGACGTGGCGGTGGCTCGCTAATTCCCGGGTGTGATTGGTCAGACTGACTTCAACAAGCGAGAAGGCAGCCGGAAGAGACTCCGTTTTCACCCTGGTGTCCACCAACTGGTTCCTTCTTTATTGCCACGTACACACGCAAGACATAATACGACGGCCCAGCTGCTTTCCTGTGGTCTAGATCAGCCTCACCGACAGGCAGACGAGGATCTTAATGGCCTGCGAAATCGTACACTGGGCGTCGGCAAGGCTTTGAGACTTGTGCGTTCGGGGAACATGTGCGCTTGGCTGCCCCTCGAGATACTGCTACTTTCAGATGTCAGCGAATACTTTTCTTCACTGCTTCAGATATCTTCCTGCTCACACTCCACTTGGAGGGCTTGTGCTGTTACATTCCAAATTACCTTTCGAGCTCAATGCTACCTCGGTGACGGAGCTATGTGTGTATTTGTCGTCGTCATGAACACAGCCATTCATGAACTCTCCTGCTCGGATGCACAACGAATCAAAAACTTACCGTTCATGGCTTGAGTTGTCGAGTTTGCATGTATACGTAAGCATGTCGCGATATTGACCAGTACAATGCTGTATTTTTCGCTCCTGCCCATAGCCTATCTCGCAAGCAAGCAACTGTTTCTAATTGATTCATTTCGGAGAATATCAAATCATATGCTGTAGGGCTTTTCATACTCCTCTATTCTCCCTTGCGATCAGGTTGTTACCAGGATGATGTCTTTGAGTTCCATGAACACAGTCCACATGTTATGATTACCTTGAAACATATGTGACCAACACGAATATTGATTTTGTATACACTTAAATCATGCATCTTTTTCCTATATCCGATTCTTTCGTCTCAGCCGAACCTGATCTGCCTGAATTTGTCATTTCACGGTCATCTCTAGCAATCACCTTACTCAATGTCACGGCATGCAATGCTAGACGGGCGTGTAATATGGATTTTATAGGAGAAGAGGAAGAACGCAGTTCAGATTTCAATAGCTCTCCTGGTCGAAACATCAGGACGTCATGCGAATTCCAGTTTGCTATTGAGGACTCATCTACTTCGAGCATATCAAGCCTTCACAATGAGTCTGATATCGGGGAAAGTGGACAACATGGTATTGCTAAATTCATTATAAGCTTACAGGAAATGAAACTTCAGGAGGAGTCTTTCGGTCCTTATCCCAGTCCCTCGACGAGTTCCCCTCGCAAGTATATGCGATACGAAACCTGGAGATCCTGTTTCATGGATCTAGTGGATGACTTACTACGTTCCGCCGAAGACAAGTTGATCTACCTCCCAGACGTTGCCATTAGAGGTTATCTTCAGCGCCTCTCACCCACTTTAGATGCTATCAAAGCCCCTAAAATATGCAATCTCCCTACTACATTGGACCCTCAAAGACTTGATACTTTGTCTCGGGAGTGGAAGGGTCAAAGATCACCAAATTCCTCTAGACAAAAGCTCGAGAACCAAAGGATCTGGACGAGAGACGAGGTCTTCGTGAGATATGCCGGCTTGCTCGACCCTAACACCACTATGCTTGGGGATGTACTTTTTTCCCGAATTCTACAACAGCCAGCCAAAGGAGACCTTATTCTGCATCTCATTGACCGCCATGCTCGGCAACTCCAGCCATCAACTCTGTCCGATCCTAGTACAGTGACCCGCCTAGCCATGTATGCATTCTCCCCAACATTCTTTACTTCCTCTTGCCCCTTCCATTTTTCTTAGTCGCCGATATTGTTCCCCACTGATCAGGTTCGTCTCCGTCTCCTTTATTGATCCTCAGATTAACCTGGTCCTCGTTCTTGTCATAGTTACAACACCTACTGGGCAATCTTTGATATCATTCACCTCTACGACGAAATTCACCGGCGCGATGAGTCAAGGAACCAGCCAAAGGAATTTAAGCCTCGCGACGAAGACATCAGTAAAACGGAGTTAAAAGCAAGAGAAAGGCTGACTGAAGCTTTGGAAAGGATGGCTGCGTTGGACCGGAGGAGGTTGACGAGCATTGAACGCATCATTTAGGGCCTGGACAATAATTTATGGATAAATGTCATGTATAGGCCATTGTCTTCCCTGGGTCTCGAGCGGGTCTTCTATTTTTGTCCTCCTCTTGGGTGACTGTGCTTGGTATTTGGGCATCGTTGAAAACAGTACACGTATGATTATTTCCTAAGAATGATGATGACGACGAGAATAACGACAATTGGTCCTTTTACAGAGATGATAAACAATCGACTTGACTATAGAGATACAGGAGACTCCGAGACCATTGGAGGTAATTCTACAACCCTTTATCGAGACCAACCATCTTAGAAGCAGAGAACGATCTTATCTAATATATAAGGATGAATGTAAGGATGATTTTGGCGGTGGTTGTGTCTGGCGTACAGTACAGTAAGATGGTGCCCCACCAGATATCTTCACTTCGGGTAAAACGACAACACACTTCCAAGCCAGCGCGTGATCCCCACATCAACGTGAAGCTCATTGAGCCTGAACCGTCAAGGTACATTGAAACGCGTCAAGTTTGTCGCAAAGGGCAATGCTGGAGTTACGGCTCATGACACCACAATACTATGGGTGACAATCGCATGGCAAGGGTTGACGAAGCCCTGTGTAACCTTTGCAAAACCTTTATCCCAACACACCTTCCGGACGAAGATGATGAGACCGCAGATGAACGGATCGATGCTACAATACAAACAGCTCGAAGTATCGTAGATGCGGCGGCATCGCAACCACCTGCTAGTGAGATCAATCAAGCGACGGATTTGATCAAGAGAAAATTGTTACGCGAGAATGCATCACCGGAGAAAGCAGCCAAATTTAGCAACCTTTATAACCGTTTGCTCTCCCTGCCAGTTCTGAACCAGAAATGGGCGATACTGTATCTCCTGTACCAGCTATCGGAGCCATCTCAGGGAACAGGACTTCCACACGACGCCCTGAGGAGCCCATTGCTCGAGTCACCTCAATTAGACAACATACCTCGAACCGAAGACCTTGCACAAAAACGTCGACCCAGGCCGTTTGAAACCCCAAGAGATAGCCCGGTAGGCGATGCCAGGGATAGTCGTCTCAGTGGAACGTCGATCCCTGCGCGTGAAAGGCAGCGTCGGAGCCGGGCAGAGCCTGCAATCCAGCAAGCCGAAGAGACTCCGCCCGTACAACCAGAGGAACCAGAGAAAGATTATATCATCGATCCACCGGAGTCCGCATTGCTTCGAGATCTGCCTTTCAATCTACAAGGCCTGTCATCGGCTCATTTAGAATTCGAAAAATCTACATCGATCAAACTTCCGCCTAGCCTTCCGATACCTCTCATTTCTCTTTTACATACATTAGCCGAACCATGCCTCCTGTACTGCGGCCTGGACGATTTTTCGAACGGGTCGGATGGTGGCCTCATTACACAGAGCCTACGCGCCGCTATTAGCAATGAGCTGAGATCATATTTAAGCTTAGTGTCTACACTGGAAGGAGAAATTAGGCGGTCGATGACCGCGCTAGAAAAGGATGACACTCCAATGGCTGTTAGAAAAGCTGGAGTCACGTTGAAACGATGCGTTGCTTGGACAAGAGATGCGACAATGGGGCTACGCTTGATGAGTCTGATAGTGGAAGAATCAAAAGCCAAGAAAGGAGGACAAATCATCTCCTTGATTCACGGATTCTCTTCCTCCCATGGGGATCCTTTTGTTGGAGCTTTTGCCGAACGATTATTGGTTCATGTCACTCGGCCTTTCTATGATATGCTTCAGAGATGGGTATACGATGGAGAGCTTACAGATCCATATCAAGAGTTCTTTGTCACTGAACCAGACCCATCTAGGCAGCCAGATATCGACCCTAGACGTGTAGCAACATCCGTTTGGGAAGCAAAGTACCAACTTGATCCTGAAATGGTGCCTTCCATTATCACAACAGAGTTCTCCAAGAAGATTTTCCTCATCGGCAAGTCGCTTAATTTCATCAGGCATAACTGCACAGATTCAGATTGGGCGAATCAGTATTCACGCACTCATACTCAATCCCTCAGCTACAACTCTCCTACCACAACGCTTGAAACCTCCATCACTACCGCTTATAAACTTACGATGTCACGACTGACCCATTTAATGTCAACGAAATATGATTTGTTTACCCATCTTGCCGCTTTGAAGAAATATCTTCTCCTTTCCCAAGGTGACTTCATCGCTCTTTTGATGGAGTCTCTGTCATCGAATCTTGACCGACCTGCAAATTCTCAGTATCGACATACTTTAACCTCACAACTTGAACACGCCATCAAACATTCAAATGCTCAATATGATAACCCTGACGTTCTTCGTCGACTAGACGCAAGAATGCTGGAATTGTCATCTGGCGAGATTGGATGGGATTGTTTCACCCTGGAATACAAGGTCTCTCCACCCTGTGATGTGGTGATCACCCAGTGGGCTTCGACTCAGTATCTGAAAATCTTCAACTTATTATGGAGAATTAAGCGAGTGGAATTCTCGCTTTCCTCGATATTCCGCCGCTGTACTACAGGTTCACGTGGCGTTCTCTCGGATTCCTCAATCCAAGGTTTAGTTGGCAGGGACTTCCATCATGCCCGCTCTACAATCCACGAGATGATCCATTTCATCTCGCAACTTCAATACTACATCCTTTTTGAGGTTGTGGAATCCGCGTGGTCAGCCTTCCAGGACCGGATCAATTCTCCTGACTGCACACTGGACGACCTGATCGATGCACATACCAAGTACATAACCAGCATAACACATAAGGGTCTTCTCGGCTCGCAAAGGCATGCGACCACTGGCGCTCGCGAAGATAGTTTCCTAGCTCAATTGCATTATATCCTCAAGGACATGCTATCATACAAAGACGCTGTCGAATCGCTCTATTCATTCTCTGTCGCCGAATTCACCCGTCGTCAAGACTTTGCCTTAACCATCGAAAAGAGGACAGCGGCAGGAAAATGGGGTATTACTGAGAAAGACCTCTTACCAGCACACTTACGCTCTGGTTCTTCTTCACCATCGTCTTCCCTCAACACTCCGGGTGGGTTTCAACAGCCTTTGGCCAACGGTGGCGCAACGCCAAGTCCCTTGAACGCTAGTACCAATGATCCCACTCTCCTAACAACGCTCCGTCATAACCTTACGACCCTCCGTTCATCTTTTCGTTCGCGTCTCCTGATGTTTTTGTACGATCTCGCTCATCAACCGGATGTCGACATGCGATTTCTTGGAGTGGTCATGAATTTCAACGATGTGTACAGACCAGTCAACGTGAGGAGAAAGGAAAGGGAGCGGGAGAAAGCAAGAGAGAAAGAAAAGGAGAGGTTGAGGACGACGGAAGGAAAGGGTGGAAAAGCTACTATGCTAGCGGCATGAAGGGTGAGCGAAAAATCAATGAATTGGGTCCGAACAAAATATATGAATGTGCTGTTTGACTTGACTCACACTTTACGTGGCCCCAGTTTGGCGCATGAAGTTCTTCGTTTCCATGTTTTGCAGAGCGACAGTAGCGATGGTTATGTGCATAGAGACGTTTGAGTTGAGTGATTAGATACCCATAATAGCACATATGACCTGTCGACCGGTCCTGGATCTGTTTACGCAAGCTTGTCGAGACAGACCAGAAGAGAAGGGTCAGTGAATGTATATTAGCAAAGATCTACTACACTGCTCCATTCGAATGTACGCGAAAGACAGCAGACGATTTGCAACAAGAACGGTCGCAAAGTACATTGGTAGTTCTCTGATCGACCCGATCTACTACACACGGAGTTCTCGATTCTCTGCCGTCAACAGAAAGCCAATGCCAAAGGAAACCAACGCAGCGCATGCGACTAGACAGAAAAAGCAACGCAACACACTTCCTTGAGCCTTCGTTCTGTATGTAACAAGAGCTTGATCTTCCATTGAACTATTCCCGAAATACTGTAGCGTTCTCGCTAATTATGCGAAGACTTCGAATGCATCTCCAATTCAGGAAGCGATAATTAAGTAGACAGACCTTGAACAATGCTGAATCTCAGTTGCATCTTATTATCTAATACAATAGAAGTCTTTATGTGTTTACATGTAGGGTTCCCAAGAAAAACTTCCTCAAAACAATAATCCGTTCTCTGTGAGCTTCTTGATCAACCCCTCTTATTGTATAACCACCCCGCTCAACCCAAAGGAGAAGAGACAGACAGAAGAATAAAACAATTAACTTACTGTATAAAACATAACTTAATTAACATGAATACTGTCAATACTTCAGTGTAATTATATGCCAGTGTATATACGGGAGGGTCAATCTCGTGTTGCTTGTCATTTTCAATGTTTTAGCTGCTACTGTTTGCTCATTCATTCTTCTGTGTTGATATATTTTTTATTTATTTGTTCGGTTTTTCATTCGGCATAAGCTCTATAAACGACCAACTCCTCCTCCTCCTCATCCTCCTCATCCTCATCATCATAATTATTATGACCTTCTGCTTGAAATTCCACATCTACACCTTGACCCACAAAGTAAATGAAGCCTTGCTTTAAATCCTTGGATTCTCCTCGGACGTTCATTTTTCCTTTTCCTTCGATGACGATCATGATACTCGGGCCGTTGATTTTGTTCAGGAATTCCGATTCGGATTTCGCGAGTCTTGTGACGAGGAGATTGAATTCGGAGAGTTCGGGAGCGTAGATGACGGTTTTGCCGTTTTTGCTGAATTTCGATGCGGGTTGGCTGGGTAGGATGATGGAATCTTTGTCGACGGAGCGGAATGTTAGGGTCTCGGTGAAAATGTCGATGTTGTTGCGGTCGGCTCGGGGGCAGAACCCGACGTTCAGGACGTTATCGGAACGGGCCATGCATTCGAAGATATCGCCGGAAAGGTAGGCGTGCATGCCGTCGGCGGGGATGTAGATTGCGTCACCGGCGTCGAGGACGAGGAAGTTCATGGCGAGAAGGGCGACGAGGTTGCCGTTGTCTTCGGGGGAGTATTGGGATTGGAGTTGGGGAAGGAGGTCGAGAATGTAGGATTGGGAGCCCAATTGGGATTTAGGGATGGAAAGGAGTTTGGAACTGATTTCGCGGACAATGGATTCAGGGGCGAGGAGGAGGGTCCGACAAGCTTCACGGACTGTCTCGTTGGTCCATTTGGAGGGCTCGGAGGGTGGTTGGAAGTCGGGAAGCAGGGTTTTGAGGGGTTCGAGTTGGAAAAGGGATGAGATTTGCTCAATTGGTTTGATTCCAGCGAAGACTTCAAACTTCCCGAACGCTACGGCGATTTCAGGTTTGTGATTTGGATCGCCGAACTGGTCAGGATCCTTTTTGTGGAGTTGAGATGCCAAGTCTTTGTTCGGATGCAGTTGAAGAGGCAAGGCTTTGGCGATAGAGAGGATCTAATAGATCATCTGTCAGATAAAATTGCTTATGAGTAGAAGAGGGAACTATCATCAAAGGGCTAACCTTTGGCAAAAACGGTAAATCAGCACCATATTTCGATAGCACTGTCTCTCCTATCAATCCCTCTTTATTCCTGTTCAAGACATCCTGTAGAAGTTCTCCTGATGATAAGACATAAGCTGGAGTTGTTGGATATGTACCCATCCACATCTTATATTTGAATCAATGTCAGTTCCATGCTCTCCATATCAATATGAACCCCGTATAGAAAGCAGGGAAGACTTGCGCATACCTCGGCATATTCCTTTGAATCATCGATTTCGAAATCCGTGCCTGGAGTTTTGGCACAGAGCCTTGCAGCTGCCGACTCCTTGCCTTTTCTGCCCCATGGATAGTTCTAAAAATGCCCAACATGTGAATCAGCAGAAAGTTCATTGCTGACAGATACAAGACGAAAAGACGAATGACGTAGTGATTGAGAAAATGCTCACATTACACTCGCATCGAAGCTGGATCACTGACTCTGCCATTGTCGTCGAAATTTCCAGCAAGGATATAAATGATGAAAATTCAAATGTTTGGTGAAAAAATCCATCTTCAAAAAACACAAGAAGAGACCTCGTTATGTAGATGTTTTGGGTTTTTACCGGGGCCCTGAGAGGTAGTAAGTAATCCGCGTTCAAAGGTGATGATCTATGTATGACGAACGACGGGATCTGCGTCTTCTTTCTGGTTTCCCTTTCTCGGAATTGAATAACGTATGCGATCCACACCAAAAACGAGCACTACTTAAGAGTATTACAGAGTACAGTTATCCAGCTTCATCAGGTATTGCCTTTGCCTGATTGACTTCTTCTATGAAAAGTTGTAATCTCTCCATAATCTTCGGCGCTATTGTGTAATCTACAGTACTGTAACTCAGCACACGTTGTAGAAGGCTATACAGGTAAGTTGCTGGAATTTCACTGCCTCACCCATGGCCAGATACAATCTTAGGACAAAGCTCGGGTCAAACAGCTCTCGCCTCCTTATTCGGTACAAACCTTTCGTATCCCATATCCATTGATGACTGGTATCATGTCAGAGTAGAATCTAGACTAGTCCTTACTCCTACACTTATTCACATAATCTGTACAATCCTAACAACAATCTCTTTCGCTCCACAATTTGAATTCACTTCTCATCCAAATCCCGTGACCAATCTTCAATATCTCTACTCTGTTCACCCTCACCCTCCTCGATATCATTGACCCCACCGCCACCGCCACCTGAAGCACCCATGAAACCGCCTTCCTCTGCATTTCCACCCCCACCAACCTCATCTTCAGCATCATCTGAGTCCTCGTCATCTTCCAGCTCGCGTTCCAATTCTCGGGCCAGTTCATCGTCGGAGTCTTCTTCTTCGGCGGCTTCTTGAAGTTCTTCCCCCTCGATCTGCTCTTGCTCTTTTACCGTTTCATCATTATCTGGGACTTGGCCATCGAGTACGGCCGCAGGGACTGTGTTGAAATCTTGAGCAGTGGCGGCGGCAGGACGGATAGCATCTCGCACGCCACCTGAGCGACCAACATTCGAGGTAAACAGAGGATCTGAAGAATCGTCTGGACCAAGGTTGCTTTCAATTTTGGATTGACCAGATGCTGACATTTCTTCTAACTTTCGTTTGCGTGTCGGCATTCGCCCACTTTTGATTGACGATGCAACGCTCTCGGTATCACTGTCAGATTCGGCGTCACTGCCTAAAAAGTCTTTGAGCTCCTGGTCGATGTCATTACGTTCATCAACATCAAGATTCAGCGGGCTGTGTTCCGCATTTCCATCTTCTTCGTCATATGCATCCCTTATGAGGTCATCGTCGTCTCCAAGTCGGTCCGTGTCAAGTTTCAACCGTTTGGCTGCTTTCCGATCATTCCGAGAATTGGTGTCGGTATCAGAATCTTCGCCATCTTCTCTTGATGCATCACTATCACTCTCATCCTCGCTGGAACTCAAAAATGACCTCAAGAAATCCTCTTCGGATGTTTTCGTCTTGACTGAATCTTGGGTAGACGATGGAGCACGTGGCTCGAGAAGATACGGCGTCTCATCCACCTTGCGCCATTCGCTGAAGCATTGAAGTAGCCATTTAGTAGAAACAACTTTTACAACTTTTCGCTTCAGAGCCTGTCTGACCTTGGCGGTACCCGTCCTTGCTGCTACTAAATGGGTTGTCTTTCGCCTGACCTCATGTTCGATAGTTGCGCCGAACGATTTGGCCCAAACCGAAATATCTGCATTTTGAATATCGGCACTGAGTGGTAGGACTCCCGAAAACACAATAACAACCCCATCTAGGACTTTTCGCTTCATGGCAGGCATGACAAACTTTATATCGGGAACAAGCACTAGATCATTCGGTGTGCTTTCTGAGTCTTGCGGAGCCAACGGCAACTTTCTTTTTCCAGCCAGAGTAGCAACACGTCCACCTTTGTTAGATAACCGACGACGATCGTATTCTGAGTAGAAAGCGCTGTGAACGTTTTTCAATGATCTCTCGAGAAATGTTAATTCCTTATCGTCATTATTGAGTAGTGAGTGACGTTGATGTGCTGATGAGGTGGTGGAGGAGGTCTTGAATAATGTGGACTCGTCTGGTGATGGTGGCACTTCATCTAATTCTGTGACATGACCATTGGCATTTGACGAGTCCTTCTCTCCATCGTCGCTGCTAGATGTCGAGGATGCGGCCTCTTCGGCGGCGGCAGCAGCTTCATCTTCCTCATCAAGTCGTTTCTGCATTTGGAGAAGAGGTTTGTCGGCAAGTTGAGAGCTAATGGCTTCTTCTTGCTTGCTGGTCTGCATTTCTCGGACAGCTGGATCATCTCCACCACCCATGGCTACAAGCTGCTCGAGAGCGGAGACATCAGTCCCATTTGTGCTAGCTGCACTATCCGTAGCACCGTTACTTCTATTGTCTGAAGGAGCTGGCTCCTCAGTCTTCGGCTCAGGGCCAGGTTGTATTTCTTGCTTCTTAGGCAAGAAACTAGAATTGATGTCTCCAATTCCAACGAAGAAATCAAATGGAGCTACCTTCACCAGGTTGTCGCTCCACTTCCACACGTCGCCTCTATCATCAATAATGACGACCATCTTCGTATCGACTGGGAACAAGCGCTGTAGACTCTTTGCCGTCATACTGCCACTTTCATCGCGACTCAGTATTCTGTCCCCAAAGTATTTGCGTGTTGGATCAACTATCTTTGCGATTTGCTGAGCGTACTGGCGAGTTCCCATCGTGTAGATGTGTAACTCATACAACTTCGATATCCTTTCTAGAAAATCCATCAGACCTGGTCGCAACTTAATATAGTACCAGCAGCCACGCATGCCTGGACCGTCATCTATCAGTTGGAATGCGCGGACATCCTTTACAGCTTCATAGTTTGGATTATCCCGATCCTTTTGCCACTCTGCTATTGTAGGATCTACCGCGGCATGAATGATAGTCTGATCCAGGTCAACAACGAGAGAGAGCTTCTTTGATGCCAATAATCTTCGTTTCGCCGCGTCTTCGACACGAGTGGCTTCTTGTTCGCTGACAGTGAGCGCCTGTGTGTCATGCGACATACGAATGGGGGCTCTTTCAGAATCGGTCACCTCGCTATTGTAGGAGTTGAATCTAGAAGATGAACGTTAGCTAAGAAGAGAGCATCTTCCGGTGAGAACCTTACAGTGTCATATCTTTGCCGCACATGGCGCACATGCCATTGACCTGAATATCGTGGGGACATGGCTCTTCAACCTCTACGATCTCTCTCCTGACATTCCGTGAGCTCCGATCCATACACACTAGGCAGATCACAACTTACGGACTATAGATAACGTCTGTTTCCCAAACCCTCCACAGCTTCAGCTTGCCCTCTACACTACTTTCGAATTTGGACCCGTGAGTCTCCTCTCGCCATTCCTCCTCATCACTATCACGACTTCCCCAAGGAACCTTGACTTTGAATGTGTAGTCAAACAAGGTATCGTTGAACACAACGTCGTCGCCGACTCGTTTATGAATCTTCGTGATAGTGATGGGGTACTGTAAACTCGGGGGCAACTTCAACAACATGCCTGCATCTAAAAGGAAACAGGATGGTGTGTATACATCGGAGGTCGAAATGCGATACGATCTGAATGTGTATGGTGACAGGGCAAGATGGACAAAGGCTATTGGTGTCGCTGTTGCGACTTTGTAGTATGCGCGTAGAGTATTGCGGGATCGAACGGTTGCGCCGGCAGCAGAGCGTTGAAAGCCCGGGCGCCGGAAAGATAGCCAGATGACAATAAATATTTAAAAGGGTACAGAGTTGTAGAGAAGTCAGGAGACAATGGAAGCTTTGTCAAGATGAAGTGTTAATGACTTGCCGCGTGAATGTCAAGTACTCTAGCTATGCAGGAGCATTGGACTGATGGAAGAGTTTAGGCTCTGAATCTTCTCCGCATGCGACCAAACAAAGGAAAGCTAGGGCTTTTTATCATCATCCAGTGCTTATCGGCCCGCACCCGTGTATTTTTAGGCTATGCACGCTTCCTAGGTACTGTAAATACTGTACCTTTGGTAGGTAGGCCTTGGATATCGATGCAAATCTTTTAAATCGTCTGTAATTAGTTTCCCAGTGCTTCAAGAGTCGAGACCTTGATATCACCTCCAGGAACAGCAAGGATTGTTGAAAAGAGAATGATGTGATACAAGACTATGCAAAACTAATGCGAGTACAACCACAATTGCTTATACAGTCTGGGCATTGGCTTGCCGTCCTGGCAGCAGTCCCTTGCTTCCAGTAACGTAGAACTTTCTCCAGGGCGCCTTGATGCTTCCACCCATCCACTTACAATCTCCAGCAGACTACCATAACATCCCGTTTCCCCTGGGAGCACGATATGATCTTGGTGTGTCGAGAGGTCTACAGCTGATTTAAGCTGCTTTAGCAAGACCAACAGCGTCATTTCCGAGGTCATAGACGCTGTACCACTTCCTCAAAAATGCATCACCCAAGATAACCAAAGGTCCGGCTGGAGCAGGGATATCCATGGGAGTGAAGGTGCTGATGCAAGAGCCTTGGGTCTCCAAGATGTATTCGTGGGCAGAGATAGAGAAGTTGTAGCCAGAGAGATTGAAGCTAACATCTGGAAGAGTGTCGCGCTTGTCACACTCGATGCTGTATTGACCGCCAAATCCCTTCTTAGCTCCCATCTCCTTGTTGCTGGAGGATAATTAGTATGGCGAAGCCCAAAGCTTGAAGTTTAGGAACTTACAGAAGATCAGCCAAGGTGGATGGCAGAGTGATCAAAGAAGTACCAGTGTCAAGGATGGCACCGGTAGCCTCAAGATCGGCAGTTTCATCGCCATAGGTGATTGACTCCAAGTCGACTTCCCAGTATGCCTTGCGACGGAGAGGAATCTTGGTCAACTTGCCAGTGTAGTGGCTCTTGTCAACACCACCGAAGGTGACAACGGATTCCTTACCAGAATCGGCAGTGTCACTCAAATAAAATGAAAAGACCGGCTCATCAAGCAAGCCTTGGTCGATCATGTTATAGAATGGTGGGGGCACGTGGTTGACGGAAATGGTGTCGTAACCAAGACCGAAAATACCGTCAAAGCGACCGAAAGCGAAAGCAAGTCCAGGTTCACTGGTAGCTTCGCCGAAGAGCTGGTCCTTGACCTTGAGGTCACCAATCGTCACAGTATCTTGCGAGATATAGCCAGAAACGCTTCCGGAGCCATACTGAATCGCGAACTCGGAACCGTTCTTCTTGAATGTGGACGACGCGGACGAGTCGTACTTGGTGTGCAAATAGCAGGCAATCGAGCCACATTCGGAGCTTGGAATCCAAAGATTGGAGCTGCCAGTATCGAGGATGACCTTGAAGGTCTGCTCTGGCGAACCGATGGAGATCTCACTGAAGTCTGTGTGTTGTCAACATCTTTGTCCTCGGTCATGCACTCACCGACACTTACATTGAGCGTTCAAAAAGTTCTCAATAGGAACGTCATGGTCTTTCTCAATATCAATCGCAGTGTGCTTGAACATATCGGAGACCTTGGGAGGTCGAGCTCCCATGTACCTGTACGGGTTGATTAGCTTATCGCTTCGGCAGTATCGGCCGGAGAGCTCGCTTACTTCTGTCCTAGAGCTCTGGCATGCTCGGTGATACTAGCACCCTTGAGCTGCTCAGAGAGAGGCACTTTTTGCAACTTCATTTGATGAACACCGGCGCTGGCTGTGCCCAGCATGGCCGTAGCGGCGATGGCGAGGTCGGTCCTCATGATGGCGACGTCTTTATCTTCCTCTGAATGAATAATAACAAACAACAATTAACAAGGAGCAGAGTGTACTTCTGAGAAATGAACGATGCAGTTCACCTTGAAGATGAATGGATAGAAAGATGGAAGGGGGATGGTTGATTCGAGGTGATTGGAAGCAGCAAGCAGGTAGGTAAGTCGTAGGTCGCAGTAGGAGTAACAATGGAGTGGTGACGATGGATGGGGACTGCACTATCTGTATTGGTATCGTTTTGCTCTTGTGATATGATGGGTTCAGATGACGCTGGAAAAGTGGGTCATTGTCGCAGGCTTGTTTGTCAAATGGTTGCCTACGGTACCCCCGTTCCCCAAGCGATTTCGGCTGGGCTGGGCTGGGCTGGGCTGAGCTTGGCTCGTTAGTCTACAGTATATACAGAGTAATTAGTACTAATCACCTAGGTATGGTAATTACTATACAAAGTATTGTTCTCATTAATTACAGTTTAGGTCACACGCTGTCCTGGGTCACGCCTTTAGAACGGTACAGAGTACACCGGTATTGTATCGCTAATCGCCCCCTTCCCCCAAATTCGTCACACGGGCACCCGCCGTACCTGGCTAAGGCACCTATTGTACATAGTACAATATCGTACCTACCTACTGTATGTAGGTAGGTAGGTAGGTAGGTACAGTAGGTACGTACATGGGGTCGACTATCCCCTGGACAGGCCTCACTCCCTTAAGTGCTATTGTAGGCTGATTATTGGAGTGCCTACCTAGGTAAGTACAGCTGGAGTACAGTAACGTACATGTACTGTAGTGTGCCTTATTGACAGCTACAGATTACCACAACACAGAAGACCACATTCCAACCGTCGCCTTCCTACCGTTTCCGGAGTACGTCCTCCACGTTCTTGGGCCAGACCCGTTCAATGTCCACGAGTTGGTCAATTTATTTCCATTACCACTAGATAAGATCTACTGGTCGACGCCATCTGGTCTGCTGTCTGGTTATCGTTACAGTCCCAATAAAGCCATGCATCTTAGAACCCATTAGTATCCCTGATCCTTGGGATACGAACCGTGCCAATGAAAGTCCAAGCCGCAAATACCCATTGCTTTACCGGTAAAAATCAAACTTGTCAGCTTCTTGCGTGCCCTTCACCTGACTTGAGTAAGCGTCCTCGAGATCAGACTGGATGATGTTGTATCGATTCTTCCTCACAGCTCGTAAGCCAGCTTCTTGCATAATAGCTGCGATGATTGCGCCAGACAATGGATCATTGCGCACGATCAGCGAGTCCAGATCGACTTCGGGAGAAAGTGACATCTTCGAGGCAATCGTTGAGAAAATGAGACGTCGCTCACGTCGGTCACGTAGCGATGGGAATTCTATCTTTCGGTCCAGACGACCAGGGCGTAGGAGAGCGGGATCGAGAGTATCGGCTCGGTTGGTCGCCATAATGACCTTGACGTTGCTAGTCTGATCGAAGCCGTCCATCTGGTTGAGGAGTTCAAGCAAGATACGTTGAACTTCTCGGTCGGCACCCGTTTGCGCATCGAAGCGTTTCGTAGCGATGGCGTCAATTTCGTCGATGAATATGATGGCAGGTGAGTTTTCTCGGGCCATCCGGAAAACATCTCGCACCATTCGTGGACCTTCACCTAGATATTTCTGCACGAATTCTGAGCCGACAACACGAATAAAGCTGGCGGTTGTACTATTCGCCACTGCTTTCACAAGCATCGTCTTTCCCGTTCCAGGGGGACCGTAAAGTAATACACCGCGTGGAGGGTCAATACCTGGGTTTATCAGTAGCCGCAAGGGTAAATATGTGGCTCAGGACGTACCAATCTGCTTGTAAAGATCAAAGTGTGTCAGTGGCAGCTCAACAGCTTCCCTGATCTCCTGTTTCTGCATATCAAGTCCTCCGACATCTGCATAGGTGACATCTGGCTTTTCATGCGCACCCAACATGGCAATCGACGAATCGGCTTCTGGCGGTAAGATGTCGACGAGGGAATTTGAGTGACGATGTAAGGCAACAGAAGATGATGGCTTGAGCTTCTCACGATCAAGGGTAGAAAGGATTCGGACCACATAGTTCGAGCCAGTTGATGATTGAACGATTCCGGTACTGTCAATGGTCAGCGCAAAGCTTTCGTTAAATCAAGGACGACCATACTTCTGATCAATTGCTTCCATAAACTGACCAATCACCAGGGGCACACTCTGTATCCTCTTGATCTCTTCTTGCGCTCTTACAAGCTCTCGCTTCAGACTTCTATCATGCACGTTGTCAGTTATGAGGGCATGCAAAGCGTGTCAACGATGGCAATACCTTTGCTCGTCTTTGATGTACTCTTCTTGTAAGCGGATGTATCTAGGCCAGGTCAGTAACGAACTTAACAATCATGGAATGCCGTCGTACTCTAACTGCCTCTGAAGGCGCTTGAGGGTGGCATATTCGTCGCCGTTATCACTTTGGCCCTCAAACGAATCAATGTTGCGTATTGAGTCAGTTGGAAGCTGTTTCTTGTGAGGCGCGACGGTGTTCGCTGGGTTGTCGACTAGCACATCACCCATCTTGACAATGTTTGAATATATTGAGGAAGAAGATAGCCGTGGTGTATTGCCCGACTGCAAAAGCCTACCTTGATTCAAAGGAGAGGGAGAGAAATTTCAGGATGCGAAATGCGAATGCTCTTGTCGGTATTGGTAATTACTGTTCGAAGCTCAGGCTTATGATGCACGCAATGTTCGGAGATTCCAGCCAAGGCCAAGAGGACTTGTTACTCCAAACTCCGATCCACATTCACTATCAGGCCGTTCACCACCAGTCTCCCTTCTGTTGCGTTCTCAGTACGCTCTATTATATGTTACCTAGAATAATGGCTGACTCTGAACACATTACATATTGAGAAGTATATCGATAGACGACCATCATCACATATGCTGTAGCGCAATTCATTTTCTCTTCAGTAAACGTATATATGCCGCCTCAGAATCCATGATGGGGTTGCCCTTCACGAGCAGTCAGACAAATGAATACAATGTGAAAACAGCATTGTCGAAGTTCCTAATTACAAGGAGAAACGTATTTAGGTATGTTATTCGCCAAATGCATGTACAGGTAGTCAGAGGATTTGCTTCATAGACTATCCAACTCGTGAAATATACATCCACAAACCAGGTTGCCAGTTCCATAATGCACGCTATCGCAGCAAGAGCTCGCTCTCAAGTCTAATCTTCCATTCCCGAGTAAATGCACAATTGCCTCACCACAAATGGATCGATATCCGGAGTAACCAACGCGCCAAGGAGGCTCTCTTTCTTTGGTAATACATTGGTAGGAATTTTTGAGTCGTCACTGTCGCCGCTCCTGGATTTCTCGGCCAAACGACGTAGGACGGCCAGTCCTCTGTGCGTTATCGCATTGTACGCCATGGCATCATGCTCTGCACCTATTCTTGCTGCTTGAGGCATTCTCTGAGCAACTTGAGTTGCAACCTTATTGGTGCTCAACATGCAAATCAGGCGCAGGAGGCTTATAGCGAACCCATCTGTCGACTCAAGCCAGGACCGCGCTAATTTAGATTCTGAACCTGGTGCGAGATTTGCAAGTATCTCTGCAGCGAGCATGCCTTGAAGAATAAACGGTTTTCGAGCTTCAACCATCGCGATCAAATTGCCTTTGTGGCTCTCTGGGATAGGCGCGATAGCCAAGCCGAAAGCACGTGATAAAAGTGTGTAGGGCGGATTCGAGATTGCATCGGCCGCAAAAATCGACTTGTAGAACGTTCTGTTAGGGTCATCTCGTGCAAGAAGTTTGGCAAGGCTGTCGACAGCTGAAGGCATGTACTTGTGTATCTGAGGGTTGTAGGTGGTAAAGAAGACCTTGTCTGATGTCGTCGTGACTGGTGATGGGGAGGGGGCAAATGTGAGCAGAAAATGTAAGAAGTACAAGGCTTCCTCCTTGCCAGGTAGCTGAATAGAAGTTGACAAATTACTGAGATAAATGACGACGTCCTTCATGAAATCGAGAGTATTGCGATGATTTCGTAACAACATGTTTCGTGTACCCAAGTAGCGTATGACGGTCGTCATGAACTTGATGACCTCTGTCATACCCAATGCATTAAAGTTCGCTTCGTAGAAGGAAAAGTTTCGGAGTAAAGTGGTGATACATATTAGGCGGTCAGCAGCTCGGTCAAGATCATACTCGACACTGGCAAATTCAGGTACGTCTTGCATCGTATCTGTCTCAGATCGACAGCCTCGCACAACATCCTCATAAGATAGCAAGTCAATTTCGTCACATACTTCGGTCGCGTGTTCGACCAGAAAGTCAAGTTGATCTTGGGCACAGTCTATCAACGTTTCCACCAGATCATCGCAATTCTCCAAAGACAATTGTAGGTGACCTTCACAAGAGACGACTGTCAGAGCATCCAGGGCCACCCGAACCTCGGCGTGTATGCCTGATTTGATGGCCATGTTCAATGCATGAAGATCAATCACACCCAACTCGCGATACTCTGGGGCGACTGGCTTGGAATTTAGGATGGCATCTGCGATTGGATATATCTCCTGCACATTGATTGGGCCATGGAATGGGCTTTCCGATATTACGGTAGGTTTGAAAGGATCTTCAATCGGCTCCTTGGGAGGCATCGTTGCGGGTGTTTGGATTGCTGTCATATCCTTCCCCGCTCCAGTATCCAACCTCTTGGCTGGTGAGAGCATTGCATAGTTTTCTGTCTGTCCGTTGGACTGTGTTGGATCACCTTGACGTGACAGGCTCATGCGATTCTGACTTGACGTAGAAGGTTGTCTCGTCTCTGGTTTTGTTGGAACTCCGTTCTGGAGGTTGTCCGTTTGTGGGTGAGACATATTGTTGTTCATCGGTTTCATTCCATTTTGCACTGGCTGGGGCCCCTGTGGGAATTGATGATTGGGTTCTTGTCCAGCCATGGGCATACTCTTCACAGGAGACATGTGAGTGGCAGGTTGTCCTTGTGAGCCCATCCGCATATGATCTGGCTTTGGCGCACCATGCTGTTGCGGCGGCACCGGTTGCTGCTGCTGCTTAGATGCTAACCAGGCCATCTCGTACGGTGCAAGATTCTGCATCCAGTATCGTTGCAACTCTGCAGCCGCGCCTGCCTGCTGCATAGGTGGAAATTGCAGCTGCTGTGCAATGAAAGGCCACTGGTTAGCTTTGCTGATTTTTGCCGAACCGCCCATCTTGAGAACGATACCGTACAACTGCATCGGATTGACCGGTCGTCCAAAGAGGACCGGATTGAGATCGACAGATTGGCCACGTTGCGCCATGAAGCTCTGGACCTGCCTAATGAAATTCTCCGGCGTTGCCTTGTTCAGACCTGGTTGCATTCCTGCCATTGCCGGATTGGGCACTGCATTAGGCATTGCTCCTGGATGTCCCATGCCACTGCTGCCTGGTCTATTCTGAGCTGCTGCCTGTTGCAGTTGACGGGCCTGTGCTTGAATCTGCATTTGATAGGCTTTCTGGTGGGCCGACATTCCCTGTCCACCCATCTGTTGCGTCATTGGATTGAATTGCGGTGTCATCGGCATCTGACCACCTGGCATTCCTTGTGGACCACCAAATTGTTGTCCGGGCATGTTCTGACCATACGGCATATTGTGCATGAAAGGACTTGCATTGTCATGGGGAGTTGGGACGCGACTCGGATCATGGGATGGTGACATTTGAGGTCCGCCATGGGGAGAGAATGGACTCGGCGATGCAGTCTGCACGCGCTGAGCGCTTCCAGGCTGACCGAAATGTTGTGCTTGCGCATTCGGCGAAGGGGTAACATTAACCTGAGGTCCACCTTGTAGATGTTGGAATGGCGTTGGTGCTTGCGCAAAGTTGGGAGTCCCATTGGCACCAGGGTGAAAGTTGGGAAACTGATTATGCGCAGGTGTTTGTGATCGCGAGCCCGGGAGACCTCCAGATGCTTGACGTGGCGATGTACCTAAGCTATCCTCCCGCTCTCGAGGTCGCTTGGTGGGAATCACGGGGTTGACTTGATATGAAGGTTGATGAAAGTTGGCCGGGGAGGCATTGCGCGGTGTTCCATTGAGAAAGCGATTGTTCTGGAACTGAGAAGGATCTATAGTATTCGGCGATTGGAGGAAATTCATCGAAGGGTCATTCGAGGGAGGAAAGCCGGCATGGTTTCCGTTCTGGAGTGACGCTGGGTCGGATAGCCAGGTGTTCATGGCTGGATAACCCCAACTTCACCCATCTGTACCAAGGAGACAGTCATCAGCAAACCGGTCACTGCAGCGCGATTGCATCAAGCAAGACAAAGATTCCATCCAAGCGATGGATCAGCAACATGTTTCACGGGTCAGGAAGTGGGATGGGCCAATGGTTGGTCGCATGGTGGACAACTCAATTCGCACGACGCGTTGATGCTTTCAGCCAGGGAGCGAGGATTGCAGATTTTGCGTAGACGCGCAATCTGGCATCCAGTCCCGCAGCACAGCGATCACCAAACCACCAAAGGCAGCGAGAGACAATAAAGGACGATGGATGACGCATTTGGGGATATCTATTTGTACGTACCTGCCTGCAAGGTTAGGCCAAAAGTTGATCGGTGGTGGTATCGGGCGTGAAATGCGCGCTGTTTGGGAGGTGCCGAGAGTGAAGGCCCCAGCTTGGGTGAGAAGGAAGCAAAAAGTGGGTGTGGGTGTCTCGCGGCCACCGGACTATTTGCCAGCGGTTTTGCCGAGCCTCTAGAATTCGCCATGTCAGTTTCAGAAATCACAGGGTGAGCCCATTGCAATTCGCAAACAATAGATGATCTGGTGCGATGCTGCACCAATCCAAGGTAAAGGCAATGATAAACATCAAATGCTCCCATGTTGGTCATCGTTTTGACACCAATGCAAGGTGGCATCATGCTGTACCATGGGCAATATCTGGGGTAAATGACCATGATTGGGGACGATCAACCAGTAGGAAGGCAGGGCAGATAGTCATCTTGTATAACATTCCGAAGCCAAAATGGATGGGGGCTGACCCAAGCGCCATGGACATTGAGTTTTCTGTCCTCGGACGATCCAATAGGTGCCCAGATGGGCGGAATGGGAACGCAAGAGCACTAGCATATCCCGACCAGGAGAGCAAGGCAGGTAGGTGGGATACATTTCACTTACTTCGGGTTCAGGTGACGTACTATATTTGCTACCACTGTGTCGCAAAGTCTAGTTCCTTGGGGACGTGGACCGGACTATCCGCGTGGCAAGTGAGCAACGATCGACCTTTAGAGCCAGGTACGGTCAGGACTGGGTGTCGAAAGGTGATTCCGATCTCGATTGGCTGATCGGGTCAAAGACAGGCCCAACGATGAGAGCAGCCAGACCGGAAAGACTGATGGGGGAAGCAGGGCCAGGCACGAACCAACGAGACGGGAGCCAGCGGGGGGTGGATTTTGGGGGACTGGTCTGTGGTACAGTAAGGTTGGACTGACAAAGATACCGGCCGGAACAAGATCGTATATGATGATGCAGTATGTGTCAAGCGAGAGGGAGAAAAGGGCAAGGGGAAACGGCCAGGGCCTAGTCGACTAGTCGTGATCGGATCTGACCTCGATCGAATCCAGGCGGAAACGAAAGTAATGAATGGTAAATAATAACAATAAAAATAAAGGGAGGCCAACCAACACAGGTACACCACGGGAGGGGACTGGATTGTGTTGAGCTGGAGCTAATCAGAAAGAATAAATGGGCCTTGTGTTGGTTTTGGGCTTCTTATGGCGGAGAGGAAGAGCTCTGACCGACAGTCACTTTAGGGGGGGTCGTCGTGTGTGTGTGACTTTCCTGGGGGGGAACGACAGATTCTTTGGCTCCGTAAGTTCTTCTTCTTTCACTCTTGTTTTCGGGGGGTTGAGAATTGCGAAGAGAGAGGAAGCGACCAGTTTTCTTCCATTCTTCTTTTTGCGCATTTGCACCTTTTAGCGTGCTGGGATTTACTGTGGCCTAGGATTACAACTACTGAGGAATCGCGACGGCAGAGAGAGGGCCATGTCTGCCCTCACAACAAACCAACTCAGCAAGCATCAACATCAACAACGATGGAAAGGGAAGGGAAGGAAGGGAAGGGCAGAAAAAATACTACTATGTACAAATTCATCGTGTTGGATTTGTCTCCAGTAGATAAGAGGTAAATCGGGTCAGGTAAAGTTCCTCCTCATGTACCGGGTCAATTATGTGCATGGGTCGGTGGGAATTCGTTCGGATCTTCCACTCAAACACGTTTGATGGCCTGATCCATTTCAGCCCCACTTACCTATCTTAGCCACTTTCTTGGTTCATTTGCCTTTCCATCACCACGAATCGCCCGGTGATTGAGTGAGGAGGGATGGATGGATGGACTGGAAATGAAAACCTGACCTTGACCAGATCGCCTTCAGGCTCTCACAGACGGGCCATGGTCTCAGCAATGAGCACAGTAGGGTCCTGGCAACCCAGATCCTGCGGCATCAAACAGGAGCCCTAGCAACATCCCAACCCTTGTAATTCACCAAGTCTCACCAAGCATGCTCGCTGTGAAGTAGAAAGATGAGGAGAGGGTGTGCATGACACTCATTCATCCCATAGTAGGGACAAGGAACTGCTAGACAAATTGATGGAGAGCGGGAAATACATTAAACACTAACGCCGACATTGACAAGTCTGGTGATAAGAAATCCATTGCTGAAGGTTTGCATGACCCCAGGCCTTGTTACTAAAATTGCGTAGACAGCCGCTCAAACCCTGTCCCTTCTGCCTCCCGTGCTTCACAGTCTGTCATGCAGTAATGCAAGATATAGATTGCAACTTCACACGTATTCACTTCTGAATCCACTGTCTGCCCTCAGCACAAATCTCAATCGATATATATTAAGTCGGTTTGGTGTGGCTGATATAGGGCAAATGAATTTATGTCTTCAGTCAGTGGCTCCCCATGACATGATAGATCCAATGTCAGCGAAGCCAATCAACGTTCTGACATTATATGTACATCTTGTAGCGTATTATACAATGTAGAGGGCTTTCATCTCTTGTCCGCCACCCTTTCGATTCCTGCACTGTCCGTGACAAATGTAGCCATCAAATTCATTGCACACGAGCCAGTTTCCGGATTGCTCTACATATCAGAGCTGCATTTTGACATCCTGGTACTAATATAGCCAGTGCTCTGTCACTCACCATCTATATTTTTTGGACCGCACTTCTTCCTCTTTCTATCTATACTTCGGCTGCTCCCTCTCCTTCTCCTGCCAGTCAACTTTGTTGCTTTGCTCAAAATCCTCTATCCGTAAGAAATTTCTCGACTTCTTGTTTTCTCCATCCCTTGACAACAAGGTGTCCGGTTGTAAAATTGATGTTGACAATGGGTGTCTCTTTCCCCGGTTTAGCACGTTTTTTGGTCTTTTGTAGTGCAGACTCGGACAGACCATCTGCTTCTCCGCGTATTGCGCCCGGAGGGCCGCTAGCTGTCAAGGGCGGGAGCGCTGCCATTAAGTCGTCTTTGAACGCTGCGAGATCCCCAGATATTTTTCGAATCAGTGTCAGGTGTTTGGTACCTCCGGCCTTAGCTTCCAGATAGACGGGAAGCCCATTTGATTTCGTACGTGTAACATAGTATGGTATTGATGACTGGCTCACGAACGACGTCGAAGAATCAGTGGATGCGGTTGTTTGAGATGTCGAGCTGCTTGTCAAGCTTGGAGGTGCAACGAATGCTGCACGGTAGGCTGATTGAGCCTCTGGACTAGGTATTAGCCTGGCCTCGAGTATTTGCCAATTCTTTACTTCATCCAACACTTACTTTCTTCTCTTAAAGCAGCCTTCTGTTTTCGATGTAGTTTTGTGAGTCGCGATATTCCCGACGACAATCTCTTCTGTGAAGTCAAAGCTGTTGCACCAAATGCACAGGTTGATGGACGCAACAAGATAGCGGTCAGCATGGAAGCCGATAGTCGCATCGGAGTTACATTTGCCATGACTAGAGAGACAAATGAGCGCGCAGATTTGTGAGGATGTCCAGGGTTGTACAGAGGTCGACAATTGGCCCGTGAGACCTATGAGGAGAGATGCGATCCTAATGAGTGTGATTGCTATGCTGTTGCTGTTGAGTGCACGATACAGCTCAGGCTATTGAGGGCTTCAAGGGCCACAAAATTCGAAGACCCTTCACAAAAACCGCATAATCCGCTACACGATGTAGCCGTCCTACCAACAATTACTTTCCTATAATCTGCATTCAACATGATGCCTTTTACTGTGATACGTAGAAGTTCTTGCTTTTGATATCTAACTACTTTGGTACTAGTGTTATGCGGCCGCTAGTGCCACATTGTGTGCGCCCTCATCCAACCCACTGACAGACAGCAGATGCAAAATCCACAAGTGATTAAACCTCGAGATCCTCGAGAACGGTTGACAATAACTCCTGCCACGGCAAAACCGAGTATTTCATCCCACAAGCCAGAAGGTAAAGGCAGCAGTCCAATCTCCAACAGCGACTTGTCCTCTTCTCCCTCGAGATACATCCGAAGCTGTACATATATCGGTCTCAGCGGCGGCGACAAGATTTCCTCCAGTACACACACCAAAACTACTCTTACGCCAATCCGACTTCTCACGAGGTTATTTACCCGAGAGATCCGACTAGGACGTTCCCTAGAACCAAGACCGGTGTCTCATATGATCTTTGCCTCTCGGAAAGACAGGAACAATAACTAGGATTCGTTCAATACGGAAGCATTCGACATCCACCTCCGAGCTAGTACAAGAGCAATTATGGGCAGTGTGACCGACATGGCAGACCCTACTGGGGAATTCGCCTTTCTGGACAAGATCGTTCGTCGCATGGACAGACATCTCATTTTTCCTCTACTCGAACATCAAACCAACCGCGAAGATATCAGTGATGCGAGATATAATGATCTCACTTTGGCAAAATACCGTCTGCTGAAACCTACAAACATGACCGACTACGTCGCCAACTTGTGGAAAGAATTGAATAATTCAGAAGAAGTACCAGACGAATTTGCGCAGAAACGTGAAGCTGTGCTTGAAAAGTTAAAGGCATACCAAGAACAGACCGCTAAAATTTCGGACCTTCTTGAAGATGATAATGTCGTCTCAAACCTACGAAGTGACAAAGTCGCCAATTTGAAATATCTAGAAGAGACCCACGGGGTGACGAACGATATGGTTAATGCGCTATATGACTTCGGAAAATTCCAATATGCTTGTGGCAACTACCAAGACTCATCCGAACTTCTCTACCAATTCCGTGTTCTTTCGACAGACAACGAAAAGGTTGCCAGAGCGACTTGGGGCAAGCTAGTATGCGAAATCCTGACGACCAACTGGGAGGCCGCCATGGAAGAGATCAACAAGCTCAAAGAGAGCATTGAAACCCGGCTATTCAACAACCCTAGAGCGCAACTCGATGCACGCGAGGAACTCGTCCATTGGGCCCTTTTTCCATTCTTCAACTATGAACCAGCACGAGAGGCTTTGACAGAGCTCTATTTCTCAGCGCCATATATCTCTTCAATTCAAACAGTGTGCCCTTGGATCCTTCGATATCTTGCTTCTGCTGTCATCACCAATCGGACACGCAACAAGAACTCTGGACATTATCAAAAACAATTAAAAGACCTGGTGCGAATTGTGAAGCAAGAGACATACGAATACAATGATCCGGTCACTGAATTCATCAAGGCCCTCTATGTTGATTTCGATTTTGAGGAGGCTCAGACTAAGCTCGTGCAAGCTGAAGAAGTCTTGAAGACTGATTTCTTCCTTAGCAGCTCAGCGGAAACGTTTGTGGAATCTGCAAGACATCTTATCTCAGAGTCGTACTGCAAGATCCACCAGCGGATTGATATCAAGTATGTTACAGCCAGACCCGATTACGTGATGCAATACTGACCGACAACTAGTGATCTTTCAACCCGACTGAACCTGTCTCCGGATCAAGGCGAGAAGTGGATTGTCAACCTCATCCGTGACACCAAGGTGGATGCCAAGATTGATTACCAAGCAGGCACCGTGGTGATGAACCATCCTCCGCAGAGCGTCTACCAACAAGTGATTGAGAAGACCAAAGGTGCATTCTTCCGAACGAGCGTTCTTAGCGCTGCTGTGGCCAAATAAAAGGAGAAATTTCGTTTCGCTTTCTACTCTTACACGTCGTCGGTGTGCACCATGGGAATGTCGCATGGGCCACCCGGGAGGTTGCATTGATATGGCGTTGATGGACATGATGATACCACGCTCTAGAAAAGTGCTTGATGTCTGAATTAACAACTAAGCTCAGATGACGAAGACCAGCAACGCAGGCAAGCAGTCGGGAGAAATCTGGTTTGAGCAAACCAGTTTCTCGACTGAACACTCGTCCTAAGTAGTCGCTAGGTGATTCCTCACCGTCCGAATCAAATGAAACATTCAAAAAATCGTCCCCTTTTTCTCCATAATAGCCTGTCGACTCTAGCCTATCCTGATCAATCCGTTTCCTTATCCGGCATCTGTACTTGGACCTGCCTGAGGTACCTACCTATCTACCGGCATGCATACACACTTCAGTTGCTATCCTCCAACCTCGAATCGCGTGAGATGTCTCAGCGATCGAAAAGGCTGATGCAAACTGCTGTCGTGCTATAATAAATAGTAACTTAACTATATTAGTAATTACCGTGATTACTCTGCGTACTCCAAGTACAGGGGTAAGAAGGTTACGTCATGATGCTATTCCTGGTCCGATCTGAGTCAAATGATACTAACATTGGGATACAGTATTGATTTGAAGTTGAATGAGAATCAAACATCGCTGGTTGGAAGTGTCGAAGAGCCATCGTAGGTTGCTTGTGAGGGCGGATGAGGAGGGAGGCGGATCAATGAGGAAAAGGATGCGGTTTGTGCCTTATACTGACTGGGACATTAGGTACAGTACTATACTCAGAGTATTAATAGTACTATGTAGATATCTGACGACCTCCCAGATATGGATAGGTACACATAGTAATTACATAGTAGATTACAAATGCAACGTGGTGAAGCTTATCTCGAGGGCTCTCGCCTTCATTTTATCTGTAAGGTTACCAGGGATAACGTGATCTCTTACTCGGTTACTCAAGTAGGTGCCTCGATTGACAGCTTGGTAATCATGCAACAGTTGGCCTTGACTGTGCGGTTAATAGATACAATGATCAACAAGACGACTTACCATGGTTGGTCTGTATTCTTGATAATGTGTCCCACTTGGTGTTTTGGTGTGGTAATGGTCAAAACAGAAATCTCACGGTAATTACCGAAAGAGCGGTAGAGTTACATGTATTACTCGAAATTGCGAGGTAACAGTGCCAGAAAGCGCAACAGTGGATTCCATACCAAAACCCAACCCAGGGATCGTGATAGGCCAGTCGTCATCCCGACCATCTTTTGGTGGTGTTTCGCGGCCTCCTCCAAAAAGTCCCCCCCAAAGTTCCCATAAATTTTTCCCATTATTCTTTTTCTTCTCCTTCGTCATCGTCATCGGTGACTTCATTCTGCTTTTGCACATCCCCCAAGCCCAAAGCCACAACTCAACGCAACGCAACGCGCGAAGCTTGTCGGAATATCGCTTTGCTTGACCAGGTACAGTCCAGCTTTGCACGGTCATCCCTGGTCAGAGCTTCTTTAAGCATCAATAATTTGTTTGACAAGAAACACCAAAGGGTTGACTCTTTGGTCCAAGCGGTTGGGTTGTCGACTCATTGCCTTTTTTTTTTTTCTTCCTCACGTGTTTTTTCTGCGAGGGAGAAGAAAAAATTACATAGTACGACAGAGAGGGCCCTGTTCCCCCCTATTTTGGTCTTCTTTCCCACGCCCGCCCCATTCATCCAATTATTTTGCTCCGTCACGCATTGCGTCACCACGTATATTCGACTCGGAATAACACCCAAAATCGCAATCAAACACTACACGACCAGATTCCCATCGTCGCCCCAGCATTCCTCAGCACCCAAACCAACCGCCACCACCCCCCCTTTCTTATCATCGACACAACATCAAATCACATTTTAGAGTTTGAACCTATCATTATCATTATTATTATCCTTGATTCTAGACCAGGTACGTTCTGATGACCATCGTGACAATCTTTTTGGGATTGATGACCTGGTGAATGGATGAGTGATTGTGCGTGCATGAGGGAGGTTTGTGTAAGTGGGGAGGGGGGAAGAATGAAAAGGCAAGATGGCCAGCGTTGTTCCCGCCTCTTCTCTCCGAACCAGTCATCATCGCCCGTCTCCCATTCCTTCGCCTGTTATCGTCGATTCATTTTAATCCTGTTCGCCACCTGGCCCAACTTCTGCACCTGCTTTTTCCCCTGCTGCAGCCATTGTATTGTTAGGCAGGAGACAGGATGCAATTGTCAGGAATAGCCATTGCAGATATCGCTAATACCGCAATGTACTACAGGAAATTTGACGATTGCGACGAATGATTAATCCGATCCGACAGAGACTGCGCTCGATCTAACCTCAAAGCGGTCCGTCATATCTGACGATCGCCCAGTCACCCCGGCCATCTTTCACCCTCTTGTCGCTGTCACTGATCGAGTTTCGGGCTCAGAGACAGCAGCTGCTTCTATTTGGACTCATCAATTTTGGTGAGAGCTGTGGTGATCTCGACCATCTTAAGGAGCGCATTCTGTGGGCTTTCCAACGACCTTTGTAAGAACAATCCGGGTGCATTCATTCGTTCATTTAGGTTTACTTGGTGGTTCCATTTAGCGGGTAAGTCTACCTAGCACTCTCTTGTCACCTTTCGAATTCGGCAACCGGGTCGCGTTCCTGGCAAAGGGTGTAAAGGAATAGAATTGAAAGGGTAAGTCGGTTGGGGGCAAGGAAAATTAGATGCCATGCAAAGAGAAACGTCCTTCAACAGCGCCAAAGGCCAAGATAAATAAGGAACGATTCTCTGTGTTTGTCGTCGATGTTCTCTTTCTCCTCCACCGACTTTGATCCCATTCAATCACATTCATTCATTCCCAGCCTGTCGCATCCCCTTTGTGTGGTAACCGACTGGAGCACTGAAGAAACTTTTTTTCTCCGAAGTGTCTTTTTGCCCTCCTCTCTCCCCCCCCCCCCCCCCCAAAACCCAAAAATAAGCCCCAAATAAATGATGCACGGGTGCCCTGGTCCAAGTATTTATTTTCTGGATCTCGCAACGACGTCACCTCCCGCCTCTTTTCATCATCCTTTACCCATTCATCCCAGCTTATTCTAACATCAATTCTCCAATTCAGTCCATTGACATCATTTGTTCCGCTCTTCACTACGCAACTCTGCCATACCGGCGTACTCGTTCACTCACCCCGATTCATTTTGGCTTTGCATTGCATCTTTAGCGAAGGAAAAAAAAACGGATTAAGGTGCCTGGTCATTTTGCATCTGCGCGAAACTGCACCTGATTGTATGGTACGGTACATCGGCCTGCAGTCCACCCAATCCCATCCCTCCATCAATCCGGTCTTTCTATTGATCGTTGCTCCTCGTCTTGGCCGTAGCCCACCCCCAGATCGTTCGTGACTGGGTGGACTTGGTACCTGACATCACCAGCTCAGAGGCTCTGTACTGCATACCCCCCCCCCCCCCCCCCCCCCCCCCCCCCCCCCCATACCGCCCCAAGACCACTCCTAGAACAGAGACATCATCGTATCCCTCCACATTTCGTCATTGCCCTCTGGGGATCTCTTCGTTTTTCACCATGGCTGCAGTTGTTGCCAGCAGACAATCTCCTCCCAACATTGGAAACCCTATCTCACGCAATTCTTCACCTATGGACAAGAAGAAGAATGTGAAACAAGAAGGTACGTGACGCTTCCTCCTTCCCTATTGCAGTGTCTGGTTCCTTTCGTCCTCCCCATCATGGCGAATGTATCCATTGGTATATACACTTCACCCTTCCTGGCCTTGTATGTCCTTGCTACACATGCTCCCGCGGTCCATCGTTGCTCGATCGGATCGATGGTCGGAAAACGAACAATAATGTCTGCATTGTCCCGTATCCTCACTGTCACCCGTTCCACCCCCAGTCCAGCATCTCCCTGCCAATCTGCGTCGCTCCCGACGTTGCCAAGTGATTTTGCGAATCTGTCAGCTTGTCGTTGAGGTACTGACTACCTGTCATAGAATCTCAAGCTGCAGCATCGGGAACTTCAGCGCCCGACTCAAAACCAGCGCAAACAACAGAACCACTTGCGCCGCCGCCACGACCAGCGCAAGCCACCGGAGAGACACCTGATTACTTCTCGGGTCTCCATAGCGGTGGAAATCATTTCTCACTCGAACCAAACCCTTTCGAACAGTCGTTTGGACAACCTTCATCAGAAACTCCCGGAAAATCTTTGCTGCCACCCGTGGCGGCTCTGACGTCACCCGCCATTCCTGGCACGGCGTCCTCGAGCGGTTTCAATTGGGCAAATTCGCTTCGATCAGGGCCGCTCAGCCCTGCTATGCTGGCAGGACCAGCCGGCTCTGGAGATTATTTCGACGGTATCGGACGAGGGTTCCCGACACCAAACGAGTCGTCACTGAGAACTGGCTTGACCCCCGGAGGCGGTGGGTCGATGTTCCCTGCGCCGAGTCCTAATTCCCAAGCCCTTTTCCAACAACTCCAAAGTGGAGGCGCCACTCCAGGTACTCTCGACTTCCATCGAACTGCGATGAACGCAGCTGCAAGAACAAAGAACAATCCCTTCGGCCATACTTCAAACCAGACGGAGCAGCCCGTCACCAGTGCGCCAATGGACACGAAACCAGCAACCAGCGATCCTTTCGCGAATCATGATGCAGAGGCCGCAAATGGTCTTTTCATGCTCGCCAAAGGTGGCCAGAACAATGCGTTCGCTGTTCCAAATCAGCCTGTACAACCAGTCCAAGCCAAGCCACAGCAACCGGACATATCACAGGCCCGCAATGGACGAGGTGCTGGCTCGATCGGCAGCGTTTCGGGTCCCGACATTAGCGCCAATGGCGACAATTCCGACAGCCACGATGATCAGTCGAAGTCTGCTCGTGGTAAAGGAAAAAGAAATACCAAAACGTCAAACACCGCAAACAATAGGAGAAAGGCAGATGAGACGCCACAAAAGGGCTCCAACAAGCGGGCCAAGGGCAACAATGGCGCTGCAGTTGATCCTTCGCTGGAAGAACAGGATGAAGATGATGACTCGGATGATGACCAGCAGGATGACATAGGGAAAGACGGCAAAAAGATGACAGATGAAGAGAAGCGAAAGAACTTTTTGGAGAGGAACAGGTATGCAACCTTCAGCTGATGAAATGAGCATTTACTGATCACCCTACAGAGTCGCTGCCTTGAAATGCCGACAACGAAAGAAGCAATGGCTTGCAAATCTACAAGCCAAAGTTGAGATCTTCAGTTCGGAGAATGATGCTCTGAGCGCTCAGGTCACCCAGTTGCGGGAAGAAGTCGTAAATCTGAAAACTCTACTTCTTGCCCACAAGGATTGTCCTATCAGTCAAGCCCAAGGTCTCGGGAACTATATGAACGCTATGCAGGACCCAAATGCTTTCGCCAACCCACATGCCAACCCTTATGGCATGGCCATGCAGAATGGAGGGATGCAACCTCAAATGCAGAGGTCATAGGCCTCCATGTCAGTTCTACCGTATATCGCTGCAAACATAACTTGCTAACTGCGCCAGATGTAATGTCTCTCTTTGTTAATCATGCTGTCATGAAGGTGTCAAACGACTTCGGCGCTCCCGTGCCTGTATCAACATGGTCACCCATATCCTTTCAAGGTCTGCATTAATGTACGCTAGATTATTCATAATTCTTCACTTTGGGAACAATCGGTCCTGGGGTGGCGCCGGTGCCAGGACGGAGCCTTTAGCCGGGTCCGACATTTACTTGCACATAGTTTGCCTTTTAAGTTGGAAGGGGGTGAGGTCGTCATGACATACACGAAAATGGGAGTGTTTACGGGGGGCTCTATGGCGTTTTTGGCTTGACAACGGGTGTAAGCCTCATTCTACGCTCCCCATATCTAAAAAGGCACGATGATGGCGGATGTGTGAGGGTGTGTGTTGATTCGAAGTCGATATTAGGTACAACACTTCAAAAAGCGACCTTCTAGACTGGCGCAAGCTAGGATGATTATCAGAACGTTCGAGTTAGTGTTCGTTTCTAATAGCAGTCAACACGATATGGACTGATATGCTTCATTTTAACTTCAAACGGCAGCGATCAGGCCACAATTGTCATGCCATTTGGGGCGTCTATGTAAACAGCGTCGGCATCTACATGTAGTTTGACACATTGTTGGCGACATGTTTACCATGTACACAGTCCAAGCCACATGGCAACTGCACTCCCACCGGGGTCAGCCCTCCCACCAGACCGGACTTCCTACCCCGGAATCCTTGTTCACAGCCGCTAGAACATTTGGGGAACACATCCTCGCTAGGTCGATCTTGTTTGAGTTTTGTTCTGGCGGCCATCACCCGGCCGTCCCTCAAAAGGACCCGGAAATCCTGAAGCTTCAGTGAACTGTTCATAATTGAAACCTCAAACATTACGGGAAGTACCATAGTGGTCAACCTGTCCAGTACTTCGTTCGGACGAGGTGAACAACAGAGAATCCCAACCTGGTTATCTTCTTTGGCCATTATAATCATGACTATCAAAGTTAGAAGAAAGCTCACTCCAGAGTACGTATTTAGTTCAAGTCCCTATCCGTTTCTGAACAAACGCCCAAATTCACTAAGTGTGACGAGATTCGAAGTTGACCACCGAGCAACTACCTAGACTTTTAATATCGGCTCCTCGGCCCTCTTCAGCAGCACCAAATGCAGAGGGTACTTTGGCATTGTACACGGTAGAAGAATATGAACTCAATTCGCACACGGAGCGAAAGTCAGCAAGAATCCTAGACATCGGTACAGGGAAGACATCATTGTTCAGTGATGATCAACGAAACAGTTCCTATCAGTGGCTTATCGGGTCGTTGATTCTTTGGCAAAGGAAAGGTGAAAATGGTAGCACCGAGCTATGGATAGGAAGTGCTAAGGATACAGAAGAGAGGTAAGCGTTCACGGAAGCATTCAAGAAAACATTCGATTACACCCTTCTATTTTAGGTGCTAACTCTTGGGCTAGACCGTATCTTGCAGGCTCTATTGCTTCCAATATTGACCATGTCAAAATCCACAAACTTCCCAGTGGGGTCATTGCATTAGCTTTCACGGCTGCCGCAGACGCGAACCAGAACCTATCCAACGAAGAGCTCGAAAAGAAGCCCCGCACGACTGCCCGCGAATGGGAGGACCAACGCCCAAGATGCTGGGACGCCTACGTGAATCAATACCGTTCTGTGCTTTGGTATACCAATCTACGACGTTCCGGGAATGGGGAGTATACGCTGTCCAAGACTGGCCCTATTAATGCCCTTAGGGATACCGGACTGGCGCTGCCCTATCTACCGGATGCTCTCTCTTCTCCCGATTTCGACATCAGTAGAGATGGTCTGATGTTCGCGACTGTCGACCCCGAAGCAAATGAATGGAAGACTAGGTTAAATTCTCTATTCTATATTCCTCTAGAGAGCTTCGAAGAGACAGATGTGCCCTAAGTGAGAAGAATCAAAGTGCCTGAGCATACCGGCAGCGCAATGTCGCCGAGATTTTCTCTATCCGCTGAGGGCCTAGCAGCTGTGGTTGTGGCTGAGGACCAAGAACCGTGGGCGAGAAGGTCTATAATCCTAATCAAGTTGCTAAAACAGGGGCAGATTGCGACAGGCAGACTCAATATCTACACTTATCCTAACCTTCTAAATCGGTGGGAGGTCTTCCCTGAGCGCATATTCTGGTCAAATGATTGCAAAACTATCTATGCCATTGGAAACAAAAGGGCACGTACCAGGCTCTACCAACTGTCCATGTGTGCCGAGGATGGAAGCCCTACCACTAACTCGACCCCAGTCGAGGTTCATGTCCGGGGGTCTGTCAAAGATGTCTATCCTCTAACGACAGATGAGAACGAAGGATGCCTGCTCATAAACAGCACATCATTTATTGACCCAAATATGATCACACTGGTCACGCCTACAAAGTCTACGGGGTCGAATACCTGTAGACGCTCCCTCAAGCCTAGACCTATCTGGTCTGCTTCACAATCCGGGTCTATATTCGGTCTTTCAAATAATTTAATCATGTCCATCTACGTTGACGGCGGTCCTGATGGTAAAACCCCAATTCAATGCTGGATCATCTTTCCTTCAACCTTCAACGTATCAACACCCGAAAGGCACCCTCTGTTTTTCAACATACACGGAGGTCCTCAACTCGCTGCGCTAGACGCCTGGTCAACACGCTGGAACTCTTTGTTATTTGCTGAACAAGGCTATATCGTGGCTGTCCCTAATTTCACTGGATCCGATTCCTTTGGAGAGGACTTTGTCAAGGCGATTGATGAGCAGTGGGGCGGCTACCCATATCGAGATCTTGAGCGCTGTTTTGAATGGATTGAAGCACGGCTGACGAAAAAATGCGATACCAGTCGGGCAGTAGCAGCAGGTGCCTCTTATGGTGGTTACATGGCCAACTGGATTGCAGGCCAACCATTGGGCAAGAAATTCAAAGCCATTGTTTCCCATGACGGGATCCTCGACATCAGGGATCTCATCGGCGATGACGTTTCGACAGAGAACGAAGTTGCGACCATGTTCGGTAGTCGCCTCTGGGATCCGTCCGAAAGCAAGACTAACAAGTCAGACGCCATCGAGGAGATCAAAGAATCGTGGCGTAGGTTCAACCCGATCGAATATGTTCACAATTGGACAACCCCTATGCTTTTCATTCATTCAGACAAAGATTTTAGATGTCCAATTACCAGTGCCTGGGCTGGGTATAGAATCTGCAAGATGAAAGGAATCAAGACCCGGATCCTCAACTTCCCAGATGAGAACCATTTCGTACTTAACCCAGAGAACTCAATAAAGTGGCTGAATGTTATCATAGGTTGGTGCAATGAAGCTGTTGGCATCAAGGATGGTATCAAACTCGAACCGATCACGAGCGAACCGAAGTGGCTGGGGGAGACGAAGGAAGGTCGGATTGTGGACGGGCAAGTACTAGGTCCAAAGACGATGACGGCAGAGAATCGGGCCGCAGCAATAATGCAATTGGTTAGGAGCAACATAGGAGACTATAGGGATAGTTAGCCACGCCGTGAGTCGCACGAACGTCCTGCAAACCTCGGTCAAGGAAAGGAAGATAGGTATAGGTACAAGGCCAGCATCGATTTCAATGGTGTACGATCGGATAGTGTTTGAAACAACGCGTGGACATACGTGGAATTCACCTCTAGTTCTCTAATAACTATTATAAATGCCCAAGCAAACCCAACCTATCCCTTCAGAATTCCTCTTCAATGGGATTGACAGCAGAGCTTCATGAGGCAAAGTCATGCTTGTACAGTAAGACGAAAGTAAATCGCGCATAATATTTTCTGTCCACATGCAAAAGCCGGGACAGAATCCGCCAACCCCGTCTCCCACCCGGGGCCCGTCCTTTCGCCTATGTCCTGGATGCGAACAAAAAACCAGGCACGGTCGATGCAAGAGTGACGGGATTCAATAGCGAATCGAGTTTACGTTTCGAGGTTCGACCAAATAGGCGAGAAAGAAAGCTCAAACTCAAAATGGGCTGTCAAAGTCACCTTAGCGCACCCGTTTTTTCATTCCTCTAAGCATTCACCCACTCTCTCCCTCCATCTTCCTCTCTCACCCCCCGCAGCTATCTTCTTTAGCGAAGAACCCATTCTTTCCTCTGATCTGGTGACAACAGACTTAATGCAATTTGCCCCTGTCAATATGATCAATTGTATTTCCTTCTTTCAATTGGCTAATGGCACCATTTGGTGTTATGTCCCGAATCTATTCGCTATCCTCCTCTAATCCCGGTCCGTGTAGGGGTCCCAACGGTTTTCGGCTGCCTGTTCTGTCCTTTTGTTCCGCGTTGGCGTATACGCCAATTGCTTCTAGAAATGCGGGGGAAGGGACGTTTCTGGCGAGCAAGTATTCGTAGAGAGATGATGGCGCCGTAGGTCCGCTCCTGGTAGTGGCGCGCGATGTGTGATAGAGGCGATGACATGTCCAAGGGAAGTCGACTTGATCATATACCTACTTCACCCCCTTGGAGTGGTGAATTGGTTATTTCACTGTTGTTCTTCACGTTTGGTCGATTTTCGTTACCGCTGTTTCTGTGCGATATGCATGCATGATCATTCAGCTTCCTGCTTACTGTGCACATCACCTGCATATAATCTTACGGATTCCGGTGATTCAAGTTGCTCAATTCGAGTTGCCCAGATCAGACGTTATATCCATCTCGGCTTCGACGTCGTCTTGAATTCTCATCTTGATACAGCCTCGATACGAATTATCAAGCAAAAGCACCGGGCGAGGTTCCTAGATACATTTGCACCTCTCCCTCCACCAGACTAGGAGACCTGCAAGCTCTGAAGCTGCTGCATGGGTTACTTCCAGCATGGCTGAGCACCACCATCATCCGTCAGAGGAACTCAAGTTCATCACCGTCTCTTCGACCGCCGCAACCTCCGACCACCACGAGTATGCTTTAAGCCCCCTTTGTGAGGGCTTTGAGGAAATTCATCCAGTATCTTCGGATTCGTTCAGAGTGATCCGATCTACGCGTTCCAATGATGATTTATTTGCAGGCTTGAATGCCGCTATCCCGGGCATGAATCTGCTTGCAAAGGATACAAAAGCAGCGGTTCATGCCGAGCGCCGTATGACATTCCTCCATGGTCTCAGGCTATATCCAAAAGCGATCGGGTGGAGCATATTGCTGAGTCTTACCATTGTTATGGAAGGTTTCGGGATTTCTATGAACAATAGCTTTATGGCATTTCCAGAGTTTCGCAGGGCATATGGACATTTGACAAAGCATCACGGATATCAAATTTCCACGGCGTGGCAATCAGCCCTGACCAACGCGCCGGTAGCTGGAGAGATCATGGGTCTCTTTTTCAATGGATACATGACTGACAGACTTGGATATCGGAAGACCATGATGACAGCTTTAGCTTCTCTGTGCCTCTTTATCTTGCTTGCGTTTTTCGGATTCAACATCCAAATGCTTCTTGTCTCGCAAATCCTATGCGGACTTCCTTGGGGTATTTTCCAGACGCTAAGTACAACATACGCAGCAGAAGTGATGCCAGTCACGCTCCGAGCGTATCTGACAAGCAACGTCAACTTGTGTTGGCTTATTGGTCAGCTCATCGGTCAAGCCGTTCTCCGTGCGCTGATCAAGGTCCAATCCGAATGGTCATATCGAGTGCCGTTTGGCTTACAATGGGCTTTTGGGGGTCCCATCCTGTGCTTCATGCTCTTTGCTCCAGAGTCTCCTTGGCTCCTCGTTCGGCATGAGAGGTATGAAGACGCGAAGAAAGTACTCAAAAGACTTACTCGAAAGTCAATGAACTTCAACGTTGACGAAACACTGACCATGATGCGCCATACCAACGAAGTGGAAAAGTACTTTGGCAATGGCCTTTCTTATCTCGACTGTTTCAGGAAGAGTGATCTTCGACGCACCGAGATTGCTTGCATGGTATGGATGGTCCAGGCTATGTGTGGATCTGCTCTTACTGGCTGGGCTGCTTATTTCTTCCAACAAGCCGGACTATCGAGTGAAAAATCCTTTGACTTCTCTCTCGGTATGTATGGTCTTGCAATATTAGGTCAACTACTGTCGTGGTTCTCAATGCGATCTTTCGGTCGTCGGACTCTTTACATCAGTGGCCTCGTCCTTTGCTTCATCGTTCTGACCATCGCCGGTGGCGTCGGCACACGTCCATTGACAACTGCTGTGTCCTGGTCCTTGGGCTCTCTAATTGTCGTCTTCACGTTCATCTACGATAGCACTATCGGCCCTGTTTGTTACTCCCTCGTTGCCGAAATCCCATCGACCCGTCTCCGCGTGAAAACCGTGGTCTTGGCTCGCGTCGCCTACAACATCGTCAGTCTCATTACAGGCATCCTAGTTCCCAAAATGCTCAACCCAACCGCGTGGGCGTGGGGTGGGAAATCCTGCTTCTTTTGGGCCGGAAGCTGCATCATGTGCCTGATTTGGTGTTACTTCAGACTCCCGGAGCCCAAAGGTCTCACTTATATGGAACTGGATATTTTATTCGAGAAACGTGCACCGGCGAGGAAGTTCAAAGCTTTCCAAGTTCAATTGGCGGAATCAGGATACTTTAGTTTGATGGAAGTGAGCAGTCCGGGCACCACCGGCGGTGAGGGGGAAAGGAGGTGGCCTGGGTCTTGGGAGTGTGGAAAATGAAATGCATTCACGACGTTTATGATGATCGGGCTGGGATACGTTTAATGCAGAGTGGATGCCATGTTGAAACACCTGTCTGAGAGTCTTGGTGATACTGTATTATTATTATCATTGTTAGCTTCTGAACGTGAGACTGGTGATCTTCGCGTGGATCTCGTGTGATGCAACTGATTGATGGTCGTTTCGTAGTGCCTCTGAGGGGCAAATTGATAGGCTTCTGGGCACTCTGAGGACCTCACTGCCAAAACGCGGGAACTTCCAGCGACCACCCAACTTTACCTGAATTGAAACCTGGTCTTGGCTGCGTTCCCCGCGCAAAAAAAAAAGTATTGGGATCCGTGGATGTTGATTGATACACAACACGAGTTACCCTGTTTCCATTTCCCCTTCACAACCACAGCACAGGCTGATTGTAGCATCACTCCCCGACAAGGTCCTCTGCTTGTTGAACTTTGTCGGTATCGTCCGCTTTCAGTCGTGTCCAAATCAATCGCCTTTTGCACTCCCTATTACCCATCGAGTAGTGACCGACATCCCTTTTCCGACGCTCTTTCAAGCGTCAGGCAGACCGCGTCTCACACTGAGACCTTTTCACCGCAACCATGTCTCTCCTGCCTCCCGAGGTTCACACAGCGCTCTCCCAGCTGCTAGGTGCGCTGTCATCGGCCGATAACAATGCGCGATCAGCCGCTGAGGAACAGCTCAACAATGATTGGCACGCCAATCGTCCTGATGTGCTCCTCATGGGACTGGTCGAGCAGATGCAAGGCTCGGAGGATCCAACAGTGAGAAGACCGCAACATTGGCGTACCTTGAGGAGCTAACAATGATGCCAGACTCGCAGTTTTGGAGCCGTCATGTTCCGCAGAATGGCAAATAAAACGATAAAGGCGGGCAACGAGTCGAAAGAGACATTTTTGAGCCTTCCTCAGGAACAGAAGGTTGCCATCAGATCAAAATTGCTACAGACTTTGACCACCGAGCAAGCGAACAGCGTCCGCAACAAGATCGGCGATGCTGTCGCAGAGATCGCGAGACAGTACACAGACAACAATGAAAGTTGGCCTGAGCTCCTCGGCAGCCTCTTCCAGGCCAGCCAATCTCCAGACGCAGGCCAAAGGGAGAGCGCATATAAAATTTTGGGAACTACACCCGCGATTATCGAATCTACTCACGAGACGACCGTCGTCGGAGCTTTCTCAAAGGGTTTCAAAGACGACGCTGTGCCTGTTCGTCTGGCGGCAATTGAAGCCTTCGCGGCTTTATTTCGCTCCATCACGAAAAAATCACAACCAAAGTACTACGCTTTACTACCCGATATTCTTAATGTTCTCCCACCGCTGAAAGAATCTGATGATTCAGATGAGCTCTCACAGGCATTTGTCGCACTCATTGAGTTGGCAGAAGCGGCGCCAAAAATGTTTAAGCAGCACTTTAATAACCTGGTCAGATTCAGCATAAGTGTCATTCAGGAGAAGGATCTCGGTGACCAATGCAGACAAAACGCTCTGGAATTAATGGCAACTTTTGCAGATTACGCTCCAAATCTCTGCAAGAAAGATCCAGTTTACACTCAAGAGATGGTTACCCAATGTCTGAGTCTCATGACAGATATCGGCGTTGACGACGACGACGCTGCTGAATGGAACGCCTCTGACGATCTGGACATGGAGGAGTCGGATCTCAATCATGTTGCTGGAGAGCAGACGATGGATCGATTGGCAAACAAACTTGGAGGTTCAACAATGCTTCCAGCTACCTTTGTGTGGTTGCCACGGATGATGGTTTCTTCAGCCTGGAGAGATCGCCATGCGGCACTCATGGCAATCTCTGCTATTTCGGAAGGCTGCCGCGATCTGATGATAGGCGAGCTCGACAAGGTTCTAGAGCTCGTCGTCCCAGCGCTCCAGGATCCTCACCCTCGTGTTCGGTATGCCGCTTGCAACGCGATTGGACAGATGTCCACAGACTTCAGCCCAGTTATGCAACAGTCTCATCACCAGGTTGTGCTAACCAACATCATTCCTGTTCTCGAGTCTGCCGAGCCTAGAGTACAAGCTCATGCGGCGGCAGCTTTGGTGAACTTTTGCGAAGAGGCAGAAAAGAGTGTATTGGAGCCTTATCTTGACAACCTTCTCACACACCTTCTCCGCTTGTTGCAAAGCCCAAAACGATACGTTCAGGAGCAGGCATTATCGACCATTGCAACGGTCGCGGACTCCGCAGAGTCCTCGTTCAATGCAGCTTACGATACACTAATGCCTTTACTGTTCAATGTTCTCAAGGAAGAGCAAGCAAAGGAATTCAGGTTACTACGTGCTAAAGCAATGGAATGCGCAACCTTGATCGCTCTCGCTGTCGGAAAGGAGAAAATGGGGTCACAGGCGCTTGAACTCGTACAAATCCTTGGACACATCCAACAGAACATCACAGATGCAGATGATCCACAGGCTCAGTACTTACTTCACTGCTGGGGCCGCATGTGTCGTGTTCTTGGCCAAGACTTTGTTCCATATCTCCCAGGCGTGATGCCTCCTCTCATGGAACTCGCTGCTGCCAAGGCAGATATTCAGCTTCTGGATACCGATGACCGACTTGAGGAAATCGAACAAGATGAAGGTTGGGAATTGGTCCCATTGAAAGGTAAAGTTATTGGTATCAGGACATCCGCTCTTGAAGACAAGCACACAGCCATTGAATTGATAACGATCTACGCTCAAATCCTTGAAGCTTCATTCGAACCTTACGTGGCTGCTGTCATGGAAAAGATCGCTCTACCAGGGCTTGCCTTTTTCTTCCACGATCCTGTCAGAGTTGCCGCCGCTAAACTTGTTCCCGTGCTTCTGAATTGTTTTTCAAAGGCTCATGGTTCTGCAAGCTCCGCACCAAACTCAGCACTTGCTAGTCTCTGGTCGAAGGTCGCCGAGAAGATCATCGAGGTCTTATCGGCAGAGCCATCGATAGACACTCTCGCTGAAATGTTTGAGTGCTTCTATGAGTCGGTGGAAGTTGTTGGCAAGGGTTCGCTCACTGATGGCCACATGGCTGCATTTATTGAATCTGCCAAGTCTAGTTTGCATGACTATCAGACACGTGTTGCGGGCAGAGAGGAAGAGCGAGCCGAAAACGCAGCTGCCAATGCAGGAGGTGAAGATGATGACGATGATATGAGCATGCAGTATGCTATCGAAGATGATGCCAACTTGTTGTCGGATATGAACAAAGCTTTCCATACGATCTTTAAGAACATGGGAACAAGATTCCTTCCACATTGGCAACGACTGATGCCTTTCTACGATTCTTTCATCACATCTTCCGATGCTACTCAAAGACAATGGGCTATCTGCATAATGGACGACGTTCTCGAATTTTGTGGCGATCAGAGCTTCCAGTTTTCCAGTCATATTATGCAGCCCTTGATCGACGGTTGCAGAGATAGCAACGCCGCCAACCGTCAAGCTGCTGCTTATGGTGTCGGTGTCGCTGCACAGAAGGGAGGAGCAGCTTGGAGCGATTTCTGTGCCGCTGCTATTCCAACCCTTTTCCAGGTCACTCAAATTCCTGGAGCACGCGAAGAGGAGCACGTCTTTGCAACAGAGAATGCTTCTGCCAGTATCGCCAAGATTCTTCATTATAACAACTCAAAGGTCCAGAATCCCCAAGAAATTGTCTCTGGATGGATTCAGACACTGCCCGTCACCAATGACGAAGAGGCAGCACCATTTGCATATTCTTTCCTCGCTGAACTAATTGACCAGTAAGTTACTATGACAGTGGCAAAGATTCTCTTGCTAATCTAATATCTAGATCAAATCCTGTAACCACGGAGCCAAATAGTGCCGCCACTCTCTTTAAATTCATTGTCCAAGCCCTCGAAGCTGAGACATTGCAGGGCAACACGGCTACGAAGGTTGCTCAGTCAGCCAAGGCTCTTGTTCAGAGAACCGGTATCGATGCTGAAGGAATAATACGAAGCCTGAACTTGAGTGAAGAGTCTATGCGAAGTATTCAATCGTACTTCTAGGAACCAACCGCCAATGGAGAGAAACATAAAGAACTAACACGTCGATTCTTTCCTACCCGATATTTTCATGACAGACTTTTGATGATGCATAGACCGGAGCTCAGGTGACCACGATGGACGATTTTGGATTCTTCTTACAAAGATGCACAGAGACAGAGAAAGAAAATAGGACGCTGATTTTAATTTGTTGTGTTTGAGGATCTTTTTTTTTCTTCCCTTCCCATACCCCCCCCTCACACCAAAGAAAGAGTCTTCGCTTTTTTTTAAGTACCAAATATCAAAGAATTTGTTCAAACCTACAAGTTTCAAGTTCCCTCGAGGACGTACAGGAACTACTACCGACTGATAACAATCTACAATCGCTTTTGAGTCAGCTTTTCCCACCATCACCCAGAAGAAGAAGAAGAAGAAGAAGAAGAAGAAGAAGAAGAAGAATACAATCGGCATAGTAAATCAATCAATACTTACAAGCAATACCTCTTTAATGTACCTATTTCACAACATCCAAATCAAACACACAAAAACGAAAAAACAAAAAGTCCCCGACTATGTGATTACTGCTGGAACAAAACAAAACAAAACAGAAAACAGAATACTGTAACGTAGAGCAGACTAGAAACATTGCATTCCTTTTTTTCATATTCTTTCTTTTCTCTTCTCTTCTTTTTATCTTTCACTCTCTATCCTTTGTTCTATTCTTGTTTTAATTCTGAGTTACAGTATTCCTTATTGGTATGTAGGTAGATAGGCAGATAGGTAAGTATAAGTTATAACGATACCTAAATCAATCAATGAATTAATTAGATAGATGGAGAGCCAGATAGACTTCAACCAATCTCTTTTTTTCATCATCTTGTTTAATTGAAAAATATTCAAATAAAGAAAGGGCGTTTCTTTTTGTTTGTCAATGGACAATATAGATGATTCTTTGAGGAGGTTTTTTTTTCCTGTTCAACTTGGTCTTTGTTTTCTTTTTTTTTTCTTTTTTCCTTCTGTTGTTTGATTGATTGACTGAAAGAGAGAGAGAGAGAAAGGAAAGGAAAGGATTCTTTATATTCTTTGTAATCATGTTTGATTGTTTGATTGTTTGCTCGCTTTGAGCTTGTGAGTAATGTACGTTTGTGCAATGCATAAATCTCACGACTTATTAAGACTTCTCAAGACTCTGTGAGAAAAGGTCTGGAAGGAAATGTTGTTGTTGTTGTTTTTGTCTTCTTCTTCTTTTGCAGGAAAAGGTTTAGGGATTTTGTTGGGTCTTTGCCCGTACTTATTTCGTTGGCGTCTCTGGTTACAGATTCAAAGGTTGCCGAAGCAGGTCTCAAGCCCACAAGCTATACTATCGGGATCTTCGAAATGTCTACTCCGGTTTTGAATACCGGTAGCGTACGTTGGGTAGGTGAAGTCGTGGAGTCGTCCTCGCCTTTGCCTCGTATCGAGGGCCCGATGGGATCCTGGGAGAGGATTCGGACAGCAGCTATGCGAGACGATGAGGAGGAAGAGGAGGAGGAAGAGGAGGAGGAGGAGGAGGAGGAGGAGGTGACGAGCAATTATTCGTGCAGCTCACGAGGGGAAAGATCTCTATCTGACTCTCCGTCGCCGTACGCCATTCGTCGCATGTTCCCGTCTAATGTTCGCTTCGCGGTGCTTATCGAGGAGATCCCTGGTGGATGTCTCCTTTCGGGACCGTGTAAACGTGGCACCGAGGGATTCGTGTGTAAAGTTAAGTCCTTGAAGACGAATCAGTGGTTGGTGAGGAAGTTGTGCTCTCTCTCTGATGACCGACTGTTGGTACGGGACGGAATTCCTGCTGAGAACTGGTTTCATGATTATCTGGGAGGGTGGACGGGAAAGGTCAGGCAGACTCATGCGACAAAGGCAGGAGATCTTTGGAAGGTCTATCTTGAGGCGTGTAACATGGGGTCGTTGAAAGGCTTTCTGACAAAGGTGGATGGGATGGACGATGAACTTCCTCCTCTCTTTGCTTGGAAGCTCTGTCGGTGGTTCATCCTCCTGATGGCCTATTTGAAATTCGGCTGGACGCTACGACCCGACAATTTTGGGTGGACTCGTCCAAAAAATTGGTTTCCCATCTTCCATGGCGACATTCATGAAGGTAATATCTTGATGCATTTTGAAGGTGAGTCTTCCGCGATACGCAATCTAGAGTTCAAGATCGCTGACTTCGGTGCTACGAAATTCGCAAAGGAGATTCCGCTCATCGATCTACCAAGAGGTCAGACTGATGCCGTGGAAATCGAGTGGATTCACAAAGTACTCACGTCAGTGATACTATTGACCGACGCAGAGAAAAATGGCACTGCGGAGTTTGTGAAATTGCTCAACGGAGTATGGCCAAGCTGGAGCTGGTTCGAACGCACAGCCGACAAACGAATGTCAAGGACAAAAGCTCAAGAACCAACGCCTTCACCGGTCTGTCCAGCGACAACAATTCCTCCAACTCTCGAGGAACTCATCATCACTAACCCATGCACAGACCATCTGATCAAGGAAGTGCTTCCCACGGTCGATCTTATCATCTCCCATTTAGAAAAAGACCCTACGCAAAAGATTCCTCTTAGGGCTCGATCCTACACAGAGGATTCGAGAATCTTCCTCCTTGAACCCGGCCGTCAAGCCCCGGTTTGGATGAGGGAAATCGAAGGATCATGGAAATGGGTTATGGTCGAGACGGATCACGATAGTGAGGTTAAGAGAATCATAGGTGATGTTGAGAAGGAATATACACCGAAGTTCACGGATGGTTGGAGCAGTTGGCCGTGTACTTCGAGGGCGAAAGAGGAGTATTGATGATCGATTGAGATACTTTCATTGTTTGTTGGGAAACTGGCTTTGTTTTCTTGAGATTGTTGTGGGAGTCATCGTAATTGGTTCACCACGGCGTTTGGTAGGTAGGTAATGGAGTTGATGGAATTGAATTCTATAAACAAGGAAGTTTGTCCTTTTGTTGCTGCATGGTTGATTTGTAGACCAACTCTGCCATATACATACAGTACCTACTTTGCTCGACATTGTTTGAATCCATACATCAGAAACCGAATCTTTGTCTTGGTGTTTTACCGTTCTAAATGAGATAATTAGGTTGTTCTCCTTTGTTGTGATGGGGGATTGACGCCGGTCATCGACTTCTATTCTCTCAACCTCGTAACACCACATCCGCTTCAATCATGAGGTTTTCGACGACCACGATGAATCAGCCTCGATGCAATCAGTTTCTTTATCTATCTGGTTTCTTCCTCGTTTTGTCGCTTCGTGATGATCGGCTCTCAAGCTCATCTGCGTCACTTTGTGTTATCATGATGCACCTGCCCTGTGCCATGAACGACACTCTTCAGGCGACAACACCCAGTCTATCTTCTTGCCTCAAAGACGACTGAGTAATCAGTTCCTTCCATTCAACCGATCTGGATTCTAACATGTCAGTGCCTTCCTTGTCGTCGAGAATGGGTATACAAAGCCTCTCTGTTCTTTTTTCAATAGTCTCCTCTTTTCTTCCTCCATCGCTCAATCATTCATCTGGCTTCGTTGGTGACATTGCAGCATTGATAGCTCGAAAACATCACATCACATTTTAATCCATCACATCCTTCCACGTTTGACGCAAACGTTCTCTCTCATTGTCCATTACTACTCCTTTCGTCGAGCTTCAGTACTACCATCCCCATGAAGCATTCCGCTGCTATTCTCTCAGCAATCCCTTTCCTCCTTCAATGTTCATCCGGTCATCATACGGTCAAGTTCCACAAGGCAAAGACCACTTCGTCTCGCACAGGCAGAGATGCCTTGGATCAGGCCGTTCTCCAAGCTGAATCTAACCATGGTGTCCCCTTGGATTACTCTTTCGGTTCCTATCTCATCGACGCCGCAGTCGGATCCCCTCCTCAAAACGTGACCTTGTTGCTCTCCACAGCCACTAGCGACACCTGGGTCCCTATCAAGCCAGATGATGTCTGCACCGAGTATCCCAATATGTGCAACGCTCAAGGGACTTTCAAGCCAGATGATTCCACCACTTTGAAAGACATCGGCCACGGATATTACGGAGGGCTACATGGCTCAGGAGCCTTCTTCGAAGATCAGTTGGGCATCTCGGATTTCAACTTAACAAAGGTTCAGATGGCTGGTGTCAAATACTATTCCGATAAGTCTTCCGATGATTACGGGGACCCTTACGGTGTTCTTGGTTTGGGTTCTTCTGCATGCGAAGAATCACGTCTAGGCAACTGCGTTTATCAATACCCAAATGTCATGGATGAGATGCGCTCTCAGGGGAAGATAAAAGCACGAGCATACAGTCTATTCCTTGACCCCACAGGTAAGACATCATACCGCTCCTTGAGGTCGATGCTGATGAGTGCTGGTAGATGACACAAACACTGGTACACTCCTTTTCGGCGGCGTTGATCACAAGAAAGTCGTCGGCAAATTTGTAGATATCCCTCTTGCTTCAATGTCGACTCCCTCTCGTCATAGTCGTCGTGGTGATTCACACCCCAAAGTCAAGGAGTTAGCTATACATTTGGATTCTGTTACTTTCTCTCAATGGCAGGGCAACCTTTCTCACAACTGGACTCAAAGAATCGATGATCATGCTTCCCTCGCCATACTCAACGCTGACGATCAGGGTACCTATCTTCCGGATTCCATTGTTGACCATTTGGCCGACTCCCTTGGAATGCAATACCTTGATATCATCAATTGTGACCAAGACTTTTTCAACAAGACGGTGTCCTTCAAATTTGCTGGTTTAGATGCAGAACATCAAGTGAATGCATCCAACCTCATTCTCCCTTTGATCCCGGGATACCCACAGTACGGCTGTTATCTGGGACTCTTCCACCAAAGTGACTCACATGATGGACACATCACTCTGGGAGAGACATTCCTTCGAGGATCCTATATTGTCTTCAATCTTGACGCCCAAAAAATCCAAATCGCTGTGGCCAATACCACGGTCGCTGCTGATGACTGTGACATTCACGATATCACCGAGACTTCTACAAGTGCCGCTCCGAATCTTTCAATGCCTCGATCAATGGTCGGCGCTGCCGTTGTCTCTGTCATCATTGGGTTGTTTACAATCTGGTGAGCCGAGACGTGAAAATGAGTTTCATGAAAGCTTGGTGACAAGGTTGATAACTGGATTTGTCTCTTCTCGTTTTGAGATCCCGGACGGACGATGGCCTGAAGAATTTGCTGGTCGGCGATGTGAGGCAGTGATTGAGTGTATTCATCGTCTTTAGCAGTAGCGAATATCATTTCGCATTGTTAATCCACCTTGCATTGTGTCGACCTTCTCGTGGTCCTCACGCTTGAGATCCCTAAGCCGCCGTCAATGATAACTCGATGTACAATGTTCATCAAATAAGGCGAAGACATTCAATTCAAGATGATTGCTTTTCTATTTCGACCTATTGAACGAAATCTATACTTTAATTTTACAATTCGTCCCTTTTCCTTTCGCTATCCTTTTTTCCACCTTCTTTGACACTGCCCTCAAGTTCCGCCTGAACACCACCTTTCAAATGGCTGGGGGTTTGGTTACCTTCCTCATCACTATCCTGCTGCAAATCCTTTGCGATATTCCTCGCGACTTCCGCGATCTCATCATCATACAAAGTCCATTCGGGAACCTGTCTCCTCGCTCGATCCAATTTCGGTTCCTTTGTCATGGGATTATTGCAGAGATCGACGGTTTTCGCGGACGAGAAGGATTCATCGCTACACCAGGTTTCGCACCATAGCCAGTCTTGATCGAGACTGTGGATGGGGAGGAAAAACTGCATGTGGTTGGGTAGGTCTTGGTCGAGGTTGGAGAGGGAATTCGGGTCGGCGGACAGAGTGTGGTATTGTTGACGGAGACGGTCGCCGGCGGCGAGTTGACGGAAACGTTTCAGATCGACGACATACAGGGCGGAGATGTGGTAGGGTTTGCCTTGGAGGTATTGTTTCCAGTAGCCTTGTTTCCAGAAACGGAAGCCTTCCATTTCGGTGCGGGAGTCACACATCGGTGTGAAGCCGTAGGGGGCGGAGTGCAGGTCGACTTGGGTGAGGGAGAGCATGTCTGTGCGAACGATTTGGTCGGCGTCGACGAAGATGACTTTGTCGAGGGATAAGGGGAATAAGACGTCTAGGAAGAGGATTTTGTAGCCCCATATTTCGCGTTGCTTTTCTTTTTGGCCACGGAGCCAGTGTGGCCATTTGTATGTTACCATTTCGTAGGAGAAGTTGTAGTGCACAGAGAGGTGTGGGAGGAGTTCTTTGAAAGATGGCGAGAGGAATTGTTCGATGAACCAGAATTTGACGGTTGATTTGGTGTTTTTGAGTACGGAGAGGATCATGATATTGAGCATGCGTTCGTACAAGTGGCCGGACGCGACGGAGAAGATGTTGATATCGGCGTTGGTGGAGCCGGAAGAGGATTTGGTGATGGAGGATAGGGCGGATGAAGCGAACGAGGCACTGCGGGAGAGGAAATCCATTGGTGAACCCGGTTTAGGCCCGGATTCGAGAACGTCTTCTGTGTCCATGCCAGATTTGCGGCTGAGGCGGGGATAGAGTGTTACGCCTTGAAACGATAGGAGGGCAACTGTGGTTCCTTCGTCACCAGGTTGCGCTCGGTAACCTTTGGATCCGACGGAATCGATTGTGAATATTCTGGATGAGGGACCGGGTTGTAGGGAGATTTGCCAAATTCCAGGATTGGCTTTGAATTGAAAATATCCGAGATTAGCCATGATGATTGTATCTGTGTAATGGGGATTGCTCTCTGTACCAAGCAGTAGCTGCACTCCTCGGGGAGGCTGTCCTGTAGTGGTGTCTCTTGAATGTCCTTCAATCAAAACGTTTTTGAGTTCGTAAACTGCATCAATGTTCTGACCTGCAGCAACAGAATTGAGTTTGATGTTATCCAGGTCATAGGTACTGGTTTTCGGTGCAACCAGCCAGGTTGGTGGTACGTCCATGCCCAGATTCAATAGAACAGCTTCTGGAATACCGGTGAAGACCGCTTGTGGGCGTTGGAGCTTGCCATTAGAATCGAATCTTGGTTGTGAATCCAGGACTTGACGATAAAATCTTTTGATAGATAATTCTTGAATTCGTTCACGTGGATTGAAATATATTTTCAAATCGACCCCATGCAATTCTGACAACACCTTCAAGATTGGGACCCATTGCTGAGCAAGTTCGACTGTCGGATCGATGGCGACAATAATTCGTAATGAAGGGTCGGTCGAAGTCGAAGTGTGAATGCAAGAGTCTTGACACATCCAACCTTTGAATTTGTCAATACGTATTAGGGGCGGTCCTTCAATAAGACCTTCGGGGAGATCCGAGATGAAGGCGAGGGCTACCATCGAATTAAGCTTAGCCATACTTAGAGCATTGTGTATTCTGCTATCCAAACCGAGGTCTTGTAGTGCAGTCGTCAATGGAAGGAAATGCTTCGTCTTTTCATGATGAAGTAAATGTTCGAAATCTTCCGCGATGAATTGCCCTTTCTTGACGGGGCTGACCAATCTCTGATTCAGTAGTAGGCCATTTTCACTAGGTTGAAGACCTAGGAAACTAACGACTCCTCTTATGGCAGCTTCGTTTTCTGATAGGGAACAGCCTTCCTGCAAGTCAAGGGAGGCTGTTCGTACTTGCAAAATGATATCGTCAACTGCAATAGCGTCCTCGGATAAAAGCGTCTGGGCCAGAAGAGAGAGTTCAGAGCAAGAATTGTAGGATTGGGGATTCTGAAGAACAGCTAACTCCACTTCTGGGTGTAATTTCGTGAATTCGAGCGCATCCACTAGCAGAGAACGGCCCTCCTCTGTATCCAAATTGGCGACAAGCAATAGATAGATCAGTTCAGATCCTTTTATCCCAGGCGAAGGGGATACCGAAGGTAAACTGCTCATAAATGCTTTGTGTTCTTGGAGCAACTGACTTATCGCCACATTCTGGATTGAAGAAGAATCTTCAGGAACAACAAGGGCATTTCTTCTTCGTGCTGCCTGAAAGAGGAAGAAATCTGGTAGCCATGAGTCTTCCTGGAAAACCTCTTCCACGATTCCTCGCTGGATCTGCCTTAGATCTGCTCCCACGCGACTACTCATCGACTCTAACCAGCTGTCATCACGGGGCAAGGCAACGCCATTGATTAATATTGGCGGAGTAGGGCCAGTCAGTGCAAGACGTTCGACATACGAATTGAGGGCTTTAATTCGCTGGTCTGTTGTGTCTGAGGTCTGGATGGCGTCAAATGAAAGAGCTTGCTGACCTGTACGTACTGACTTTTCCTTGATGGCATTGTTGAAGCTTGACTTGCCAGACGTGCCGACCTTGCCGGACTCGAGACAAAGTTCGAAGTATTTCAACAAGGCAGAAATACCATATGATTCAACGAGGTGATAAGCGATCTTAGCCTGAGCTTCTGAACCTGGAGTATGCAGGCTCGGCACTAGGCCAAATCTGACAGGCACTGTTCGTTTGACATAATTATACAACGTTGCGACAACAAGTTCCAGCTCTTTTGTATCAGCAAGATCAACCGGGATGATGAGATTGTGTAGATTTCGGCGGACAGTAGGCAATTGGCCGGGGTAAACCCTTTGTAGGTAACTGCTTAATCTTGACGGCCAATTTTCGTAACGTGAGTCTTTCTCAATGTCATTAAGCCAGATGATAACGTTCCCTCCTTCTGCTTCGTCGCGAAAATCATATCTTTGAGGGACATTGTCCACTTGAGCTTGCGCTATAACTCCGTGAGAAAGTAAGTTGACAGCTTCTGCAGCTGACAGGCCTTCTTCACGAAAGCTATTAATGAGAGCTCTCTCTTTTCGGAGATGGTCGAGCAGAGAAAATGCGTTGACTTGACGAGCATCGATCTGTAGGCCATTGATCCACATGATGTTATAGCCTGCGGGGAGGAACTCTTCTCTGTTAGTGTTAAACTCGGTGAGGAATGCATCTGTGGCATTATGTGCAGCTATAGCTGCAGAATGCTTTGGAAAGTCCTGAGTCAACTTCAACAACGTATCAAACGGTTCCGAGCTGCTCATTACAAAACTAGCAGCCTTGAGTCCCAGCTTCGACACATCACTCTTCGATAAAGGCTTGATATCAGCCGGAGTATGTTCAGCAAGCTTCTCCAAGGGGACTTGGTCTTCCGGAGCGGATGTTGATGCTTCCCTGTCATCGATGACAATATAGTCAGTTCTTTTCAGAACCAATTCAAATCCATAACCGTTGAGAAATAGTGGATCATGTGGCGATGCATCGAGGGTTGGCCTGTATCTTACGCGATACGAAGTTTGACCCGCTTTTGCGGTCTTGCTCACAATCTGGTGAAATTCCGCAAACAAAGGAGAGGTGATATCGGCGTATATGATCGATGGCGGTGCTTCCGTGGTGCCGCCTAGTATGTGATCGAATGGTAAGACCTGATCCGTCCCAGCATATTCCACAGGTTGCTGAGCCCTCTCAAGGGCTGGAGAGCAGTACTGCTGACCCTCAAAATGTACCCATACCGGACATGCCGCATCCTGCGCTGCCGTCATGAGCGGCTGGACGGTTGAGTTGTAGTATTGGTAATGCGCTTCGATACGAGGAGCTGCTGCTCTTACAGAGAGTGCAAGCTTAAACGAGGACAAGGTCTCCTCGTTGCTGAGATGTCCGTCTTGTACTGAGACATCGATGAATGTTTGGTATAATTGTTCCGGTGTCGTCAGCTCAGCAAATACTCCTTCCGCAATTCGATCTAATAAAGGAAAATAGGAAGATGAGTTTTCTAATGCGGCTGTTTCTCTGCTTCTAGTCAGATTCAAACAACTCTATACAGGGTTTGGAGTTGCGTACAGTAATTCCACCAAGAATGGCGCCGCATTAAATGAAGCCTGAAGAGCCACATGAATGTTCGGACTGCCAGACACCAGACTAGACCATGAAGTGAAAGCACTGGCAACGAAGCCAATGCTCCTGTATGTAGAAGATAGCTTCATCTTAGATCTTCGCGGAGGGTAGGCACAGTGATAGACTCTCTCTAGACCAAGCAATTTGGCTATGGGTTGGTTGGTTGCGAGTCGAGTTAAGTCTTCACATATTTTGGTCATTCATCATGCCTAACAATATTAGTATCGGGCTATAAAGCTATCGGGCTGTTCAATCATGCGAGATTTCGTAGCTTGCTGAACGTGATGGTATATGACAGCTTGTCCACTACGGCGACCAGAGCGGCCAAAATAAGATCTCCGCATCTCTGTAATAACGGGACAACTTTTGTCTAGGTCGCTGACGTCTACGATTATTCTTCGCCATGTCTGGTATATTGTTCATGGTCGAGGATGTCGGGCAATCATGAATTGGAGCTTTTTGACTTGTCGCACGTTGGCTTGCAGAAATACGGCGTCAAAGTGTCTTGGTCGTAGTGCAACATCCACTCAACATCGAACGTACGGAAAGAAAACAAAACATGATGCCGTAGTGGAAACCACCAGCTTTTCTGGTCCACCAGCACCTCTGGGCACCAAGTACGAAATAACCGCACCCTTGTACGATGAGCTCGTTCGATTAGAAGGGCATATCCGGAAAGCTTCTCTGCCCAAGTTTCCACACAAGGCACAAAAGGTTTCCAAGACTAACTCACTTCAACCGGCGTACGATCTTTCGTCAACACGCCCTCCACCGTTGACTCTTCCGGAAAGGCTTTTGACCAAGCCTGGAGAACCCTTGCCACCAATCACGGAGAATGTCAAGAACTTGTTTCACATTGCCAAAGGATATCTTGCCTTTTATAAAGCGGGTTTAAAACAACTATGGGCAAACTACAAGGAGTATCGTCAGATAGTGTCCCGTGCCCGGGCCTTTGACAAGCTTCACTGGACTACAAGTGAGAAAGACTTGATTTCAAAACTTCGGGAATTCCGTAGAAGTACTGGAATCACAAGAAGGGAGTACAATTTGTACTTGAGGACACGACGTGATCTGCGAAAACTTGTTCCATTCGGTCTCGTTTTCCTCATCTTTGGCGAATTTTCTCCCCTAGTTCTGCTACCTCTGGGTCCCAGAATCATTCCTTTCCCTTGTCTTTTGCCTCAACAGGTCTGGCAACAATACGCAAAAGGCAACGTTGTGGTAAAAGTAGGACTGGAAGATGTATCTCAGACGAAACCTAATCGGCCCAATCTGGACATCATACCTTCGCATAATACATGGAGAAGCTTTCGGAAACAATTGATCGAAATTGATACCAACATTAAACCGGAACCAGGACTGCAGCGGCAAAAGTTTATACCGACTCTCTGGTATAAACCTCACCCTTGGTCTACAGAGAGGCCATTGGCTGATGCCGTGCTGATACTAGAGGAAGGAGGCGTGGACAAGCTCGACAACAATGAAGTACTTCTGTGGGTCTGGGAAACTCATGATCTATACCTACGATGGTTATGGTACGATGCCCTTCTCTCCTTCAGAAAGCTTCGGAATGATGGAGACGTGGTCGATGAAAAACAAGAAGTTGCCGGTTGGACTCAGGTGGATGAGATCGACCTGTATGATGTTCGTCGAGAATTGGAACTTACACTTCAAAATTTCGTTCGCCTTGCCGATTTATACGCAAGATCTGGACAAGATTACGACCCTTCTGCTGCTGACGGAGACAAGGCCCCAACCTCAGTGCATGGATTCAACGGAAGGGGGTGAGTAAATTTATTCCTGGAAGAATTTCGATGCCCTTGATGGCGCATTTGCAGCAATGTTTAGCAAAAAGATATATTTTCTTTTACTCTGCCTATCTGCAAGTTAGAACGTGGACATAGGGATAGTAGAGGTCGTGTGAGCTTCTAGTGTTTGCATAATCATGTACAATTAACCTATTTCTTTTCATCATCAAAAAGCATGAGATAATTGAGCCAAAGGCTACGAATGGCATCTATTCAACTCCCTGAGTCAGGTTTCCGTGATAATGAGAAACGCAATGGAACTCGTGGCCATTTCGATATGAATGAAAGTCTTAAAGTGATTGAAAGGCAGTCCACTCAGGTTTACATCATCATGTGTGAAGGTAGAGAAACACAGTAAGATGCATACCTACAGCATTCCATCGAGGCTCTACCTAAGTAGATACCTTGCTGCATAATGAAAAAGGACTCGGAAGGCGGTCCAACATGTAGGAAAGAGATGATTTTTCTGATCCAAGCTTCGAGTGCATAAGATGTTGTACTGTAATATACGGTGTAACAATCCCGTCTTGTTGATCCAAAGTTTCAAGCTTGCCGTGTTTTTGGCTTGCAAATTCTCGTTTATGGAGGACTACGATACGCTATCCAAAGACCCTGCAGTATCCCGGCCCGCGCCCATTGATTGGTTCCAACGGCTAGGTATCCATCCGCCTTTTGTCTCGAAAAAGGTTCCCCGGGTTTCTTGACATCGTCAGTGAGAAAGAAGTACGCGCTTAGACGTCCTCTCATCGTCGACCATAGCAATCAATTTCGAGACCACCCTGTCGGCGCAACATCCGCGCACCACAGCCCCAGTTCTTGTACGCTCATTCTAACCCACGATCCGCCTTTCTATCTCTCAAAGACCGTATAAGCGCTGGCAGCGCTTAAATTCAAATTAGATATAGGTAGAGTACGCTACTCCCGCCTTCTAGAACCTATCTAGTTGCGACTAGGATCCCCGGGGCAATATTCAATGGAGTGACCTGTTGACATCTTGGCTAATGTTGGGCTGCTGCATAGATTTATCCTGCGCAAGGCGACTCCGAGCACAGCGTCTTCCCGAAAGAGTGAACGGTCAACCCCATAAGATCCTCACTATCTTCCCTGCGACAGTCCGACCAGCTCTCCTTTATAACTACATCAAGACAAAACCATTGAAGACATGATCGGGACAGTGGTCGTCTTCAGAAAGTGGTGCCTCTGTTTCTTCCCATGAGGTTGACAGCAGAGGATCTGCGCTCATATTGGACCCGTAGCAGCGACCGCGCTGCTTTGTTAGTTCGCTTACAGAATGAGCACCAGCCGACAACGATCTGGGTCCACACTGTCTGCAAGATCTGACAACGCTAATCGACAAGTATATACTTCCTCGCCTTCCCAATATTCGCAGAATAGGAATCTACCTGTGCCGGACAGCGTGATTCTGAGCGACGTACCCACGACCTCCAGCCCGGGTCCCTCAGCACCATCGCTGTCCTCATCAAGAGACGGTTCGCCTTACCCGACTTTTGCACCTCGGGGAGTTTCTCCAGGACGGCGCCCTCGGGCTCATACGGACCAGACACTCCCCAATTCCGACGGTGGTCGACGCCCTTTCCAAAGTGGTCAGAGAATGGTGTCTACTGGTCAAATAATGGATTCTCAACGTCAAGCTCAATATGTGCCCAGTCAACTTCCCCCTCCACCACCACCATCTCAGCCGTCCCAGACGCACCTAACGAATCTCCCACCACCTCCGCCTCGACTACCTACTCAGACTCCCTCGAACATTCTACCTCCTCCCCCCGGTCCACCGCCCCAGCAATTCCCGCCAGGCACCGTGTATGGACTTCCTCCTGGATGGCAGCAGAGTTGGGGCAAACCAGTAATGCCACAAGTTCCCCCTCCACCGCCTCCTTTGACGAATCAATATCGGCAACAACTCCCAATGAATCTACCGCCGCCACCACCACCCCCAATGAACGACAAGCCGCTTGTGTCCGCTACATTCATTCCGGGAGGCGATTCATTTGGCCCTGGAGTCGGTATTCCTCCCCTAGATGATTCCAAGTCATCCACCTACTCTCGGAGTGACTCGAACTCTCAGTCCCAATACTCGGGGTATCAATCATACCATACCCCAGACAGCGGCTCCCCTTACCATTATCGTCCTGCTGATCACCTGGATGGTGCATCGGCGCAATTGAACCGATCTGCTCACACAACGTCATATCCCTTCCAAGATTCACAGCATCCTGGAACTCCTGGCGGAGCGCAAAGTGGTTCATTCCGCAGTCAACCCCCATCAGAACCCCATGGTGGCTTGAATAGACATGGTACAGCAATGGCTGGTGGGGTTATGGCGGCTGCACAGGACGCTCAGGCACAAGCTCAAATAAATTTATTCAACGCACAGTGGCCGCTTCCAAGAGTCCTTCACTGGCTAGCAACAAACGGATTTTCTAGTGACTGGCAGGACACATTCAGAGTCTTGAATATTCAAGGCGCCGATTTTATCGACTTGGGTCGTGGTGCAAGTGGACGCGGTAATCTCGGTAAAATGCACCAAGTTGTCTATCCGCAGCTTGCCAAAATCTGTTCAAAGAGCGGCACTGGCTGGGATCAAAACAGGGAGCGCGAGGAGGGAAAGCGAATGCGAAAACTAGTTCGTCAGATAGCAGGTGCTGGTGTCGAGAGTGGCGTTCCTCCCCATCGACGGCGAGAGTCTGCTCAAATGCTTCCGAGTGCATCGACAGATGGGCCGATTGACAATTCTCCCAACTTAGGACGTAACGATGCTCTAACGTCTAGTACCGCTGGAGGCGAAGGGTCTCCTGGTAAGCAGATGCCTGTCAGACTGGCTTCTGGATATGGGCAGAGCAATTCGCAGCGAAGTTCAACTGTGCCTATTTATGGCAGCTCGGTCTCCACTCCTAGCGAAACAAGTCATTCGGAAAGCGCTCAGCCTCATTTACGTGGGGATATCTCCAGGTCCATCTTACAGGCTTTGGCTCCGAAAGGTCGTCACAGCCCTAGTGCATCTGGAGATACGACGGCCTCTAGCCAACTGGGAGCATTCGGTAAGCCTTACGAGGGCAGCCCAAAATCTGGTAGTCCTGCTTTGAGCCAAGCTGTTCCACTTTCTGCAGGGACCCATTCCAAGAGCAACAGTTATGATTCCAAGACTTTTACGAGGGCGGGGGTGTATGCCCCTGGTTATGGCGATAGTTTACGCGGTGGCATTGGAGGGGCACCAGGGGAGGTCCCAATGTCTACTCGCCAGGCGAGACCATCTATGTTGGAAAGCAGTCGAAGTAGTAGCCATGATAAAGAGCATGGAAAGCATTTCTTGCCAAAATTCTTCCGCAAGAAGCATGACGCAGCTGTTCCCTCTCCCGAGGACCAAGCTTTAGAGTCGCCTACAAGTCCTGCAGGAACGTTCAAGGTGCCTCTGCGACCTGGTATGAACGGCAGTGATATGTCACTTGGTGAACGTCCAGAATCAAGAGTGTCTGAGCGAGATAGATATCCCAACGCTCGGAGCTCGGGAGGTCGCGACGTTACAAGGAAATTCATTTTCGCCACCAAAGACCACTGGAATTATCGACTCCTGGATGTCACTGACATGGACAATCCTGAGAAACTGCGACAAAAGTTGTGCTATGAACTCGGTGTCGCGGAGCCGCAGCATGCTCAAATCTACTTCACAGAAGCAGGGCAACTCGAGCATGAAAACCAAATTACAGATCTCAACCAACTGTTGAACTATTGCTCCAAAGCTGACAGTGTTGGTTCCTTAAAATTCTTCGTCAGCAGCCCTGCATCTTCGGCAATATCATTACCATTACCACCATCAGCTGGACTAGGACTATCCTTCCCAAGGTCACTTCCATCCCCAACAGCTACAACGTCATCCCGAAAACCCGGAGATGAGGACTCACTAAACAAACCGCAATCTGCTGGACACACTGAGCCGGGTTCGCCTTATCTTGGGTCTAGGGAACCGACTTTGAAAGCGAGCTCACAGAACAAGGAAAATAAGCCTTCCGCCGTATCAGATGGTACTGAAGTTTTACAGGTCGACGCTGCACTGCAGAAAGCTGCTGAGGAATACAAGCGCGAGAATGAGCGAAAACAACGTGCGTATCAGGAATCGAGATTACAACGTAATGGAACAAATCAGACCCTTTCAAGCGCAACAGGGATCAGAGGGAACAGTATCATTGATTTTGACAGTCCTCGTGCTTCCCCGTACGAGGAAAAGAAGGCCGAACCGTTAGTACCATTCCGGAAACCACCTGCTGCGCCTTCGGAATCTAGTACGCTCACGAAAGTCAACTCTTTGAGCAGACCATCCGGCGGCGATAGAGTAAATAGTGACCGCAAGAAAAAGCCTGTCACTTCTCCGACGGTGGGCCATGGCCTTGGTGCAGCTCTGGCAAGTGTTGGCAGAATGGCTGGTACACCAGCCGTAGCCGCAAACATTAAATCAGAACGGTCTTTGAAATCCATTGACTTCGCTCAGAAGGGCAACAGTCCAACTAGTTCTCCAAGCCATACTTGGTCCAAGGGCAATATGCTCTTCAAGGTGCCTGATTACGAAGACCAAGGAAGTGGAAATACTCCGACGATCCAAGACGTTCCTCCATTGAATCTCCCACCCAGCGAGGCCAATGACGCAACACCTCAAGCAACAGCCGCACCTACTCCAAGTTCTTCGTCTAGGCCTCCACTTAGCACACGCAGGTCGTACGGTCCCACATTCGACTTTCAAGAACAACATGTGCCTTTTGCGCCATCTCCAGCCCCGAAAGCAGATGATTCAGATGACGATTCAGACGACGGTTTGTTTGCTATCCCTCTTGCAAATAGCAAACCATCACACTCAAAGCACACAGGCAATGAGCCGGAACGAGGCAAGACTGATAAACCCGAATTGAGTGTTGATACCAAGTCTCATATAAAACAACATGTCTCATTCAGGTCTCCAAGCACAGCCGGAGGCGGCTCGAATGGTCCGTCCAGCCTTACTCCCGACACTGAGGAGATCAATTCATCGAAAGCCAAGGGCAAAGCTGACTCTGATTCCTGGGAGAACACAGCATCTCCATCCACCCGGACTCGTCGCCGTGCTTCCTTTGCAAGCAATGTGTGGGCCGACCGTCCCCCTGTGGAAAGTGTCCTCGACAACCTTGACGACTTCTTCCCTGATATCGACCTTGATGAGCCGTATCTACCCGAACCAACGGGCAATGCTTCTTCTGGTGGTGGCATCGAAGATGCTCCTATTGAGCCCATGATTTCTTCTCTTCGCGACCGCGTATCGTCCTTTGGTCTCGATGGCATGCCCGCAGGGATGTCCATTTCTCTTCCAAAGAACGAATCTGACACACTCGGGTCGGATGAGTCAACACTTAAAGCAAATCGTAATACAGCTTCAAGCATCTCCAGTGTTGCCCAACGCAATTTGAGAAAATCTGGTGGTTTGGGTCGGATGAAATCTATACGTGAGGTTGCCAGGGATCGAAACGACCCCACGCGAAACAAGTCAAGCTCTGCAATGAATTCCAATGCTGCTCCATCCGCAGCAGAGCCTTACAACAACAAATCGGGTATCTTGCGAAGGAAAAGTACCAAGATGTTCGGCGCCCATATTGTACAGATTCGACCTAAGAGCGTTCTCGAGCCCATTCCCCAGGACGAAATACCAACCGAAGACACCCCCAAGAGGCAGGCTACATTTCGCATCATCAGGGGTGAGCTTATTGGCAAAGGTACCTATGGTCGTGTCTACCTTGGTATGAATGCAACAACTGGCGAGCTTCTTGCTGTTAAACAAGTCGAAGTGAACCAGAAAGCTCAGCATCAAGATAAGGATCGAATCAAAGAAATGGTCGCAGCTCTGGATCAGGAAATTGATACTATGCAACATCTCGAGCATTCAAACATTGTGCAGTACCTAGGCTGCGAACGTAAAGAATTCTCGATTTCGATCTATCTTGAATATATATCTGGTGGCTCTGTGGGCAGCTGTCTACGAAAACACGGAAAGTTCGAAGAGAGTGTGGTTCGGTCGCTGACGCGCCAGACCCTATCTGGCCTTGCTTATCTCCATGGACAAGGTATACTACACAGAGATCTAAAAGCAGACAATATTCTGCTCGACCGAGATGGCACATGCAAAATATCAGATTTTGGTATATCCAAGAAATCTGACAATATCTACGGAAACGATGTCACCAACAGCATGCAAGGCTCGGTCTTCTGGATGGCACCGGAAGTTGTTCGGTCACAAGGTCAAGGATATTCTGCCAAGGTCGACATTTGGTCTTTGGGTTGTGTAGTCCTTGAGATGTATGCTGGTCGCAGACCATGGAGCAAAGAAGAAGCAGTGGGTGCAATTTTTAAATTGGGCCTTCTAGGCCAAGCTCCTCCAATCCCGGATGACGTCCTAAACGCAGCATCTGTGGATGGCGTCAGTTTCATGTACGATTGCTTCCAAACGTGAGTCAGAATCCATGAAATACTTTGAGACATCAGGCGTCTAACGATGAAATCTAGGGATCCTTCTGATCGACCGACGGCAGACACCTTGCTTCGTCACTCAACTTTCTGTGTGCCAGATCCCTATTACAATTGGTACGACACCAAGTTGGCTGCCAGACTTCGGCCTATAACCCTTGAAAACAAGTCTGATTGATGCAATGATTGTTTGTGAGCGGAAAAAGATACATTTCTAGCAAGGCGATCTGCTTTCTTGACACTATCTTCATTCACCATCTCTTATGACCCTAACGATGTAACGGTTTTCTTGTGTAAATGAATTGCGGCGTCCATACTTTTTCTTCTCATTATCCGCCTGATTGGACAAAATGTACGTTTGATCTACTATGTACTATGTTACTCTTACCACTACAGTCTTGTTTACTTTGAATGCTAACGCTTAGCGCAAGGGGAAGAAGGTGGCATTCTGATCTCTCGTTGTCTGGTTGTTGTCTGCGCAAAGAACTCATTATGTACCGAATTCAGCGAGATTACACACGTGAAGACAAATGACCGTGTCCCCCGTCTCTGTTGTCTGCTGTGAATTCAACTGGTTATTATTTGATTGCTGATCCGAGCGTCAAATGCTTTGGTCAAAGATGTGTCCTGTGCGTAGATTGCTCGCTACTCTCAGCAGCAAGAACAACCTCAACATCCAACAGGGCAGCATACGTCGCATTGTTCCAGCCTTTTGAAACTGAGAAATCGTTACCGCAAACATATAAATATATTTCGACAAAGCCAGGATGCTATTGCTTTCAACAACAAAGAAGGTGCAGCGAAGGCACTTCAAGCATGGGTACATGGCACCGCATGGAGCTTTTTTGTTCCTGTCGCTACCACATGTCCTTCTCAACACTTGTTATATTATATTGCACTTGTTTAATATCATCTCAAGCTGTGCTGAATCAGAAGTATGATGCACATGAAGTCTCTGGCTCTTGAAACATAGTTGACATTTTCAACTAACCTACATAACGGTTGGTCAGGTATTCACTAAAACTCACACCTTTCATAGCATTATGTTTATTGATCGATTGTCAATGCATTGGAACCACATTCTCACCATCAAATCTTTTCCTCGATGTCAACCTCAAGCCCCAAACTCGTCGACACAAAGCTTGGGAATAGTCAAAGGAAATTAATCCGTTTTCGTCCAGCCGTCTGTTCTCTTCGTATCTCCTACATTTCTCCTTTGATCCTCCTTTCATCTCTTCAGCTGTACTTATTTCATGTTCAGGCTCTTCCAGTCTCTCTTACATCTTTTTCCTTGGTCTCTATCCCTGAAACAAGTTCTCGGTTCATTTCCTGTGTTCATTCCACCATATATCATCGATTCCAACCCCCCCCCCCCCCCCCAAAAAGTCTTCATTCAGCAAAGCGTCCATCCATTCATTTCATCGTCCAAAATGGTCCAAACTCGTTCCCAAACGAACTCCCTTCCCAATGCCATCCAACGCTATGAAGGAGCAAGTCCCCTGATCAACCTTCGGGTCCGAAGGTCTCGTTCCGGCCACACTGCTGGGAAGAAGACCGCAAGCAACACAACTGAAACGGCAGGAAGAGGTGGAAGAGGTCGAGCTGG